>OZ023172.1:13330854-13635854 GCA_963678695.2 Diplodus puntazzo
TTCTTTAATGTCAGTGTTCAATACCCAATTGCTGCTAATGAGGTATTACCATATTAGCTCCCCAGTTGATGAAATATCATCTCCAGTGCATTTTCAAGGATCTCTCATCATATTTCCCCTCATAGCTGTCGAATGATTGCTAATTTCATTCCTGTAAGTCAGAGAGCAATTCAGACAAGGGCCTGAATTTGGTTTATCGTCAGACTCTATATTGATTAGCTTTTATATTCTCCAAGTTAAATAGTGGTTTTCAGATTTGACAACCTCTTACTCAGTGATGTTTTAAGGGAGGTAAGAGGTTTAAAGGGACAGTTCACTCTAGGTCAAAAAAACAGAATTCTCCTCTTACCTATAATGCTATTTATCCATCTAGATGGTTTTGATGTGAGTTATCAAGTTTTAGAGAGGTTTTTTTTCTTTTTTCTGCATTGAGCACTACAAGCCAGGCGCAGAGCTTTAACTTTTGCCATAAAAAAGAGGATTCATCTTCACTCCTGTCGATCAACCCGACTGCAGCAGCATACCGCAGAGGTGACCTCTATTGTCGGGTGTTCATGTACTGTTATGTTGACTGGAGCTGGAGGGGAAATGTACACGAACAACATTAGAGCCGAGAGGGGGCAAAAAAGAGAGTCTTTGGTGAGTGCTGAATTTAGTGACAGTTGACCTGAATTTAAACTCTCAATGTGTGCCATTGCTCGCTAGCAGACAGCTAACGTATAGTGAGGTAGTTTTGCTGCATGGGGTGAATAAACACTTGTGTGAGTAGCGCATATGAACACAAACACTTCACACACTTCACTGGCAGTGCATACACCATTAAACAACCACCACTGCTGATCAAAATCTATCTGATGCGGCTCGATAATGTTTTATTCATGTTTAGTTTAGTCTCATTTGCTGATTTCTCTATCCTGGAAGTAGTAAACTTGTGGATTTCTCTGAGTTTCTTGGGATGATACAACTGTTTCACCTATTTTAAATCACTCCACCTTTTACATTTTCAGATGTTTAAAGGAATAAGACAACAATTTGAGAAAAATGCTTGTTAAAATACTTGCTTAGAAGTGCACATGCAGAATTGGACCACAAGATTCCATCTTGTCCACTTTCGATTTATTTTTCTGCGTCAGTGCAGAATGTAGAAACAATACTGCAGACTGAATTTAAGCACCATCATAGCAGTCTTACTAAAAAAGGAGAGGCCACTCACCGAAAGCAGAAATACTCCAAAAGTCATTTTGGAAAGTCTCGGCCTCAGTGAACACAAATGACAAAGAAAGGGACAGAAGGATGTCAGGAGGAGCGGAAGTTTTATATTAGAGGTTCCGTAGGTTAACGACAATACACAGTAAGACCTTGTCCGGCATTCCTGTAAATATAGCATTTAATTTATTTTTCTCTGTGATGAAGTAACAACAGACTGTGACTTCGGCAAGGTTTTTGTGCAAAGCAAATACCCTAAGGCATCGAGTCTGACAGGTTACACATAAGGCAAGACAAGTAATATATTCAGTTTATATATTCCAAGGCTTTTCCATTAATTTTATAGAGGCGTCACAGATAGCTTTCATGGTCAGTCCTGTCAAAGTAAAGCAATTATGTCAAATTGTGGCTGTGCGAAAAACGATGTGAAAAGCTGTATGTCTGTCTGTCCTTCTGTCTGTCTGTCTGTCTGTCTCTCTCACTGGGCCACTGAGTTTGTAGGCTACAAGATCAACAGACAAAGAACATTAACATCACAGTATTAGTTATGGTGATAAAGTATCTTTTTAAACTAATATTTATGAATAATGTTTGTGTAATTAGCTTGATTCTCAGACTTGTAATACATGTGAGAAGATGTGCAGAGAGGTCACCTATAGAGGACAAAAAAGGTTTTCATCTATAAACGGGTGTCTGCACAGAAACCATTGTGCGGTGGCATTTCAGTAATCAATTACTCCACATTTGAGTCCAAGACAGTTTTGTATTTCTATCATAGAGTCTTCAGTTCTGCCTGTTACTTGCAGCCTACATATTAGACCCCAACTGTTTCACTGCGCATCACAACTTGAGTGCGTGGGTGCACACTGTTTGTATAATGTGGGGTGACGCGGCACCAACAAGTGGGATTAGTTTTGCATAATGCTCCTGACTCCAAGGTCAAAGAGCTGTAAAAGAAAGAAAAAAGGAGAGCAAGGGCAAGAAAGTTGTTTTTCATTGGGATGTTGGGATCTGTCGCAGATGGCTGTTATGCCTTCGTTCTGATGGCTCATTATTCCAAAACCTAGATTGTCAGAAAAATGTCCCATTGGATGGAAAACCCATTTGGTCTGCAGCCCAATTTTCTGAAAACAGATGGCCAATGGAATGCTCTGCTATCATCAGCTCAAGTAATGTACTTACTTCAACCCCAACTATAACTTTCTCTAACCCTAACCAAGTTGCTTTGAAGCCCAAACAGCAACAATTTCACAACATTTAAGAATATTGGGTCATCTGAACAGTGGCAATGTAAAGACATGGGAAATTCATACCATTGGTGCCTACTCAGTCTCTATAAATATTATGGTATTGTCAGTATCAGCTGACACAATAAGTGCAATGTTTCCTTGTGACCACCGTCATTACATATTAACATTACATGAAGTATCTACTACAGTGTATGACTGTAAGACTTTTTGTAGTAAAGCAAATAATTGAACAGAAAGCTTCGCTGGGTTGAAAAGCACAATTATTCTTCAATCCTGGAGCACTTTCTTTTTAAAATGGCTGTTCACGTCGCCTGCAATGTCATTAATGGCTAAAATCCAGACAATGACGCCTCTGACAGCCCACTGCAGAACATCTGCAATCAGATGTCCTTGCCTGGCTGAAAAAAATTGGCTGTCGTGATTTTGCATACACTTTACTTTTGGTGTGTTTCATCTCAGTTTAGCCACTGCCTGCTGTGATTGAGATGGAGTGGCCCCCGGCTTTATTTCCTTTCTTTTCTTCAACGAGAAATTCAGCCAGTAATTGGCGGTCTGAGGTTTTGACAAGGAAACAAAAAGGTGACTATTCAGCGCCTCACATCACACTCGGTGAGTTGTGAAGACGCTGGGGTTTGAAAGTGATTCTGAAAAACTCATTTTGACTTCAATCTGCACACACAGCAAACACACTGTTTGAATTTGTATAGGCATTAAAGAAAGAAATAAAGGATGTGAGAAGGAGAGGTCACTTTTGTTTGAACCTGGTTCTTTTAAAACATTTGGCAGAAAAATGCTGACAAGTGGTTTGTATAATTTGAATGTGACATTTAATGGACACATGAAATTACATTCTGCATCTGCTGTTGATTCACATGCAAACTGTAATCAAAGAGTCCCATTCCCAACTCCAAGTTATTGGTTCACCCGTGTAAAAGTTTAAACGTGAACAAATGCGCAATACAAGACATGAAACGAGGTGTGATTTGTTCCATAGCTGATGCCATTTTGTGATATCTCCTTATCTCACTTACAAAGTGGTCTCTAAATTTGATATGTAAGTTTAATTGTCATTACTTACATTTCTTATTCACATTTAAAGTTCCCATGAAACGGCTGGTACAGTGCTATTTTATTTTGCCTTCCAAAAGCTCGGTCTGCTTTGATTCCCGTATTGAGGAAGGACTCCTCTGAAAAATGTCTCCCGCATATCTATGAATTAGCACTGAGTTACCCTTCTTTGAAATGTCCTAACCGTTTTCTCCTTTTCTCCTGTGGTCCTGTGCGCCGATAGTAACTGTCAGATTTTTAATCATTGTGGTGGGGAGACATAAACATTCTAGAAAGTGTTCAGTGAATGCAAATTTAATATACACCTGCAGTTACTGTATAAAATGCTATGAAGAGTACCAACAGATTGGCTTATTGTCATTGTTGGGCCAGATACTGCAGTTCACGTGACATATAGTGCAAGGCGTGATCATCCATTCCGACTTCATGGGAACCTTAATCAGCTTTTGAAACCTTTAACGAAGCCTGCATGAAATTATTATGAACTACTGTGCTGAATTTAGCCTCCTCCCTCACACTTCAACCCATCATATTAATAGCTTGAGACCAGGTTATGTCCCAGGTTATGATACATGGTGGTGTTTGCTGTAAAGCCCCTCGCGGCAGATTTGAGTTGAGTTGACTTGAATGAGTGTGTGCATGCTGCTGTAATGCGAACAGTGTGTATTTGCGGGAGTTGGTATTCATTTGATATGTGTCTATGTTTGTGTGAGTGACACAGTGGAGACAGGTTTAGTTTTTCAAAAGAGCTGCAAAATCAGCGGGTGGTTTGGTATAAAGAGTCTTGTACACCACCAATTTTTATCTTTATTTAGTGCAAGCATGCTTGTTGTTGTTTTTTGGAGGCATTCATTCAACATTTTCCGTCCAGAAAAATATCACATCTGACCAAAATGGCAAGAAAGTTTGTCCTAGAATGTTAAAGTTAATGATTTTGTCTGTAGGCTGCCAAGTACAAAATAACATTTATGGCTACAGAGCAGTTCTGTGCATATAAAACTAAACAGTGTATAAGCCTGGGTATGATTTCAGACGTTCCATGAGCTTTCTTCCATTAGCACCACTGGGAAAAATAAACTTCATGAATGACTTTATAATCTGGCTCATATGAAGCCTCTGATAAAGGTGGCAGCCAGTGCCAGAGAGGGTTGTGGCAGCCATAGGCGCCGCCTGTTTTTATTTTCTGGGTGCCTAAAACATGAATCTTTATATAAAGCTAAAAAAAATGGTGAAAGATCTGCTAGTGAATTTGAAATCAAAGAATGAAATATTTCTGTAATTTATTTTGGATGTAATTGCCAATCTTTTCTGTATATTGGTATGTCTTCTCCCACATATATTCTTTGTTAAACTTCTGAATGTTTATCAACTGCTTGTACTTGTTATATTTTTATTTGTATCATCTTTTGCCCACACTGAGGAACAGCAGGAAACCTGACAGAAGACAGCTTTTGACAAACATAATTCGGCCCACAGCTGGAGATAGTTTTCAGTACTCTGTTGTTCTTTTTCCTACTAGAAACAAGCGGCAATTACAGACTCACTCACAGACTATCACAAAGATTGTTTTATATTTTATTAAAACAAATACATTTTTCAAAACGTCTGGTTGTTAAAAGATGGTTTACTCACTGCAGAGGCAGCAGTCTGAGAGTTATTGTGCGCTTGTTTAACAATTTGTTCACAATGATGTCAAATCTGTTGAACAAATGTAGCGGAGAGTCTCAGATGACACTGTTTTTAATATAGGAACAGACTGTTTAAACTCCTTTATTTTTCAATGGATGACGATACCAGTTCCTGATGCGATATGATTTCCCTGTAGGTGCTCACTGTTATTTATGGATGCCAATGCGATCACTGCCTGTGGTTAGGGCTCGATGAATGAATTCTTGCTAGTTACTAAGCATGATCAGCAGGGATCAATTTTAGGTCCTTTTCTGTCCACCATCAATATTATTGTCTTCTCCAGGAAAACTGATATATGCCTGTAAAAACAGCCATGTGGCCACAGATGTGCCGTCGAAATCTAAAGCTGACACACCTATCATGATCATACGAATTCTCAAACACTATTGAAATAAATTGGAATAAATAGAATGATCGAGAGAATTCAGGTCACACATACTGCCTTCCTGCTATATAACTGGCGATCAGTGACAGATCATTAAGGCTGGCTTGCTAGCTCAGGCCTAGGGATTTACTGAGAAATGCGAAGAGTCTATGCATCAAGGAAGAGAAAAAGCAATAGCAGCCAGAGAAGAGCCCTCTAAGGACACCATCGCTGGGGCTCCTCGACCTTCCAGAGCCTCCTTCTTGACTCCATAACGCACACTCCATAACACTCAAACGACGTGCTGTACATTATTATTACTGTAAATCTGCACCTTGGAAGCTGTTCTCTTCTACCTCAGTATTTTATTCTATAGCTATTTAAGCATTTTATTGTATATAGTATTGTATTTGCCCGTGCATTTTGATTGTATTTAAATGGGCCTGCTGCTACAATAACCTAATTTCCCTTCAGGGATTAATAAAGTTATCTATATTTAAACAAAACCAACAGCTTTAGCCATGGCCCTTAGACATGCTGCTGCAACTGTTGTCACAGATCTATTAACAACAGATGGACATGCAGATTTAAAATGAGTAGACATTATAATCGCCACGGCTCGCAGTTTGACATTTATGGAAGAGGATTAGGTCCACATGTGAATTTTTTTTTTTAATTCTGACTTTAAAGTCAGAATTCTGAGATTAAAGTCAGAATTCTGACTTTTTTCTCAGAATTCTGACTTTATTCTCAGAATTCTGACTTTAATCTCAGAATTCTGACTTTTTTCTCAGAATTCTGACTTTAATCTCAGAATTCTGACTTTTTTCTCAGAATTCTGACTTTAATCTCAGAATTCTGACTTTAATCTCAGAATTCTGACTTTAAAGTCAGAACTACAAAAAATTCACATGTGGCCCTAATCCTCTTCCGTAGACATTGCTGCAACAGTTGTCGTAAATTTATTGTGGAATTTATTTCAGCTCTAAGGGCGCACTCACATGAGGCAATCAATACTGTGCCCAATGCTTGTGCTAATTACTGTTTTTCATCCAAATAAAAGACATACTGGGAAGTGACAGGGTGCAGAGGGATTGAGCTTGATTTAGTCAAATCCAAGAAAAGACAAAGCCCTCCAGTATGTGGTGAAGATAAGCAGAGCACAAAGCAAATATTGACTCCTCACGATTCAGACCAACAGCGTGCTCGACAGCAAATCTATGAGTTTCTGTAACTCAAGTCTCATCTTGCTCACATCCACTGATCTCTAACCATTGTTAAAAATCAGTCAGGGGACCAAACCGTTGAAAATAAGGAGACAAATTGAGAGAGAAATTCAATTTTGGTTTGTCGGTTAAACTCTTTTATCTGAGAAGGATTTACACAAGCTTCACATGCGAGACATATTTCAGTTTTAATGGCTGGCAGCAACGTCTCTGACTCGTACATTTCATCCATAGGAGCTGTGCTGTGACAATTACTTCCCATGCGAGGCAATTATTGACTTCAAACAACCAGACAAGCTGCACCAGCAGGGCTCTCAGGCAATAAGCAAACAGCTGAGTGAACAGAGTGTGATTTCATGTTGAAGTCTTTGGCCTGTATATGGTTTATATCTATTTAACGAGGCCAAAGGTTCACTTTTCTGACATTAGCTGAATCACAATGGCCTTTAACAGCCCTGAGAAGTGACTAGAGGTCTCCCACTGCTCTACTTTATCACTTTGACACCTTTAAATATCATCACAGCCTAATGGGCCCCCCACTCAGTGGATAAAGATGGTTGAGAGTGTGTATTTGTTGCAGCCCAGTTGCCAGGGTATAAAGTTGGCAACATTTCTGCAAACTACAGGTTTGGCAGGGATATGCCAAATGGGAGACCGCGATTCAAGTCTGCGTTTTAGCATTTGTCAGTGCGACACAGCTGGATATTCGAGAGCTCAATATATATCCAGCCATGTAGAGACCAACACCAGACACTTTTCACAGGAAATTGGAACATTTCGAGCCACGTTAGTGCCGACCAAAACCTCTTGGGAAGTCTGACCATCTCTTGCCATGTTTGTGGCTTCCAAAACCATATAATTTTCACAGGACATCAGGCTTTCTCCAATCATATTAGTGCTGACAAAACCAAGTGTTTTAAGGAGACCTCTGGAAATTTCCAGCAGCATTTATGGCAAACAATGCCCTTTATTTTATACAGGGAGATGGCCTATCTCAAGCCATGTTTATGGCAAGGAAATCAGGTCTTTTTAAAGAGACTTCGTTTATTTCAAGCTGTGTTTATGGCAACCAAAACCATTTATTTTCCACCAGAAGTCAGGCCTTCTCCAGCCATGTTTGTAGTGACCACAAGAGGTATTTTTATACTGAATACATCCTAACCATCGCGACCAGGTGTATTTTGTGCCAAAACCAAACCAGAGTCAAATGCACTTCACAAACACTTATTCTGGCAATTGAGTTGGTTGCATGCAAAAATCTCATTTTAAACGTGCATTTCTTCACATAGTTGGGAATCCTTTGAAACAACCCTGAGATGTCTGAAGCCTATGCAGCACAAGAGGAACAGCGTGCATGTGTGTGCATACTATATGCATGCTTTCGGCTCAGGCATGTGAATCTTTGCACGCAACAATAAAATATTGATATGCTGGAGGGATGAGATAAATTACCCTCCTCCATCAGCTGAGTTGTGTTCAATATTACATTCAGTTCCTGATCTTGGGAACTGAGATGATTTTCTTTTTTTTGCAATGAGTTGGCAACTCTACCTCTGCTCCTCTTTCCCCAGTTCACCTCCACACTCCACTGCCCAATTTGTGTTTAAAATCAAATACTTTCCATTCATCCCTTCACTTTATTTTGACACTGCCCCGCTGTCAGAAAGTGCCTCACACAGCAACAAATGGACAATGTGTGTTTACGCGTTTGTCAGAGAGATTGAAAATATGTGTGTATGTTATCTCCCCCCCGGATGCCCTGAGGAATAACTGTCCAGAGTGTTCCTTGTGCCTGGTAATGGCATGCTGCTATCTCCTCCACGCTGTGCTGAAAAAGAAATGACTTTTCAACATTATGGCTTTCCTTGACTGCTCAAGCCTGATTCAGCAGCAATGGATGGAGCCTCATCGACTGCACTTGACATTCAGGCCAATCTCTGTTTTCATTAAAAGACTGTTTCTTATGGTGTCTCCGCTTTATTTGAAAGTCTGTGGCAACAGAGACAGAAAATAGGGGAGAGCAGGTAGTGTACGTGCTGATTTCACGAGAAGAGCGCTCACTCTGTAAATATGCAAATCGCAGAGCTGTGTTGCCGTTTCCTCCCGAAACTTCCTGGCTCTTTTGGTAATGACTTTCCAAATTTTGATGAGTGGGGTAGAGGCGGTTTTCCAGTTCAGTTTGAGTACGGCATAATGACTATGTTATCATTCCAACGCAGTTAATTTCCGCATAACTTGTTTATAAGTGGCCAGGGGCTTGACCAGCCCTGAGGGAAGCTGAGCTCAAGTGCTATTGCAGTCTGAACTGCTGCTTCGCTTGAAACAGGAGAGAGGACAACGTTTAAAATTGTCAGCGTACTCCTGTCTGCTGCTTTTGAAGTCAAAATGAGCCGTCATGAGGAGCTCTTTCTCTCCCTAATGTACGCGTCTTGTCTGGATCTGCGGATGTTCATTTGCAGAGTGCTCTTTATGCTGCTCTGCACAGTACTATCCACCTCATTCTTCGACAATGCCATGCACTTGCATGCTCTCCTGCCAGAGGGCTCTTAAGAATGGCTTAAAAGCAGTGGCAGCTCTGAACCCTACAATCTCAACAATGGGGGAAAAAAAACAATGGGCATATTCATCTCCTGGGTCTGACAGGAAAAAAAGGATATGGCGGTGAGATGGGGCCAGGATGAACAGGTCTGTCTTGGACCTCAGGAGGATACAGAAGTCTAGAGGAGCGATGTCTGGCTGCTCCCACTATCTGTCAGGCCAGTAGCTCCCGGGGGGCCATCACGGCAATCGATGGCGCTCCTCGATGCAAGGCTGAAATATGGGTGTCTGTAGGAAACCTGTGCTGCTGTAGCTGCACCTTGAATACTAACACCGATGAATGGATTGTCTTGGTTCATTTGCTCCCTGCTTTTTCTCATCCCTGGCAGACAAAGCTGTCCATTCTCTGTTTTGGTTAACGGCGCCCTTTTGTCACTAGCAAGAAATCAGATCGGTGTATTTCATAAATCAAAGTTCACACCTTGAAATGAACAGCTGTAAATTAATACAAAATTAAACTAAGGTCAAATTGGGTTGTCATTTACTGGGAATTTTTTTTTGGTGGCTGCTCAGTATTTCATACCAGATTGTGTTTGAGGGCCTCGGTTTGACTACGGTTGCAGGCGCTTCACTTCTGCTCCTACACATAGTGCAAGACCATTTTGGTGAAAACAACGGAGCTGCTGAAGTGCTGAGACATCAGATCCTGAGCCGACAGAAACATTGATGATGTACCACTTCTTCAAAAATAAATTGCTGCCCCTACTCACATCTATTGCCCCGAGGAATTCCAGTCTTCACTCTGGGGTTTCTGTCTGACCTGGAGAGCACACTGAAACCTCCAGAGACACAAGCCCTGAGGGTTGAGATGCATGAATTCAGTGTTCAGGTAATATCCATATATTGATGGGACCATACTGCTGGTAAGGTTAAGGTATTATTGATCGACAGTGTAATTTGGAAATTTTCACTCTGCATTTCTTTAGATTTAATGGTTATGGTCTCATTTCATAAAAAAGTGCTGTACATAATTTAATGCGAGGAGGTCGTCCACAAATTGGAAGGTCGTTGTTCAATCCCTGGCCTCTACAGTCTACATGTCAAAGTGTCCTTGGGAAAGATGCTAAAGTCCAAATTGCTCGATGGTGGCTCTCCCATTGGTGTGCGAGTGCATATAAATGCTATAATATAATTGCTTATCACTAAACAACTATTGTATAGATTACGATGAAATTGTTAGATATTCATGGTCCCCAGAGGATGAATCTCACTGGCTCTGGCACTGTAATCAGCTTTTCCGATCCTTTGGTAGCTCAAAGCAACACTGCGCCCACAGCCTCTTAAGGCTGAAAGCATGACTGCATCTCTTATCTTTTAACAAGGGACTCTAAAGGGCAAAAAGCCTGGCACCATATCACACAGACAGAAGCCTCTCTGAGGATAACTGCATTGCAGAAATATCCGTTTCTACAAGCTTGTCAATTGGAGTGAAGTGTATATGACACAAATCAAGTAAAGTGAAGAATAATCATGTCACTTGATCCTAATACAAATCCACTTGTTTCAAAGAATGTTGTTTTGGGAATCAGTGCCATTTTCTGAAATTGACCAGCTCGTTTCTTGGAAGAGGTGAAACTGGATATTACATTAGAGACTGTTGAAAAACTGATTTGAAACTAAATGAATAAACGATGAATTGATTTGGCTTCAGGTGCTGAAACTGGACAGTCTGGGCAATTAGCTTGATGAATGCGGAAAAATGAGGTTTAAATCCTTTTCAAGACCAAACATGAAGATAACTTATTGAGAAGGCCATTTTTTTACAGTGCGGTTTATTTTGAAAGCACAATAAGAAGAATGATTTCTCTGGCGGATGGTGTCATGGCTCTATTTCAGCGGGGCAGGTAGAGTGAAAGAGAGCTCAGTCACACTTTAATTAGACCTCTGAGGATGTGATGTAGACAGCATGCTTTGTTGTTGAATCTGTAGGGGAGCCCACAATTACTCAGAACCCCAGTCTCTCTCTCGTATGAGTGCATGCATCATAGCAGCACACACACTTGAACCCTTGCACAATCCAAATGTTCTTTGTCATTGAAACAGACACTTACACACACTCCTACATTACCCTGGTAGTCCATTATCAATAGATCAACAGCCAAATTCATACACTTCCCTATTGTACTAGCTTTTGACTACATCAGACCAGCTTCAAAGGGTTCGCCCAGCAGATTTAAAGAGCGATGAAGAGTCAAAATCATCTTTGTGTGAACTTGTGTCTTAACTTGTGTCACGCAGAAGCCTGGAGGAAATCTTGTCCACGCAGTGAGCGACAAAAATTTGTCTGATGAAAGATTCATCTCAGATGTTGTAATTCCTCTCTGTGTGCACATTCAAAACTGCGAATCATGAAAAAAAGTAACACCGAGAAGTTTGAATTGATTCAGCGACGGGACTAAATTAAAAAATATAAATCATTTGCAGACACGTCTTGCAGGAATTTGGCCTGTGTGCATTAAAACATTACGGCTTAGAGACAGAATTTCTTCCCTGCTAATCGCCTCACAGCTCCAGTTCATTAGCACAGTGCAGAGCTGAAAATTGGCACTCAAAGAAATCAAAGCTTTTACACAGAAGACCAAAGGTACGCAGAGTGTTTTTTTGAATAGGCTTATACTTATTCTCGAGATCCACGGAGACATAATGTAAAAGGTGAGGCTGAGGCTCCTCAGAGAATACTTCACCGAGTCCAGCGTTCACTGATAAAAGTGTCTAACAGATGGTGTCAAGGCAGATTGTTGACTCCAGACTCACAGCAGCTGTGTTGCTCAAGTGTCTTCAATATATTGCCGTCTGGTAAAGAGATGGCCAAAGAGCCACAAAGACATCTCTGATAAATACTTTAATCTTGCAGCTTTTCCTGATTCCTATACCTATTCTTCAGTGCTTGGATGAGTGTCACTGAACAAGACACAGTTCAGACACAACACATGAGTGAAGAAGAGATATAAACGGAGGGAGAAAAAAAAAAGCTATTCCGTCAGAGCTATTGAGGTCTCAGCCTTTATTCCCAGCTGGAGGTCTGTTTCTCAGATCTCAGTCCTCTCTGTTGCACTCAGCCAGCAGCCTATGAACTGCTCCCCAGGGTGAGGGTGAGGCCACTTGGAGTCATGGCCATCGACACCCCACATATCCCCCTCGTTAATCCTGTAAATTAGCTCTGATCCGGTCTCTGATCATGCTCGATTGGCACCACATCTGACAGAACAGAGCTATCTGTCCCCGACTGCTGGGCCACCCACTGATCAACAGGAATGTGAAATGATCAGTGTTCGGAACGACACTTCACAGCCAGGTTTTCTGCATGCGTGAATTAATTCTGACTGGGTTTTTTTGAGCCATAGTTATGTGTCGTTGGCCAGATCTGGCAGATTGTTTTGTCGAGAGATAAAAAGAGGTAATGTGTGGGTTTGTGTATGTGTTGGTGAAGACAAAACACCTTGTATTTTAGCTGTGTGTATAGTTCACTTGATATGCACACGTGTGGGTATGTGGGGTAATTATGACTTATTGTTTTCTTCATTTATCAGCCAAACTTAACACATTGAGCCACTTGCCTCCTCACTGTAAGAAATCCTTAAGCAATTTAATTGCTCTTGTGCTCTGGCTCCAGAAATAATTTTAATGAACGTTAATGAACGTGGGCGCATTACATAAGTTAACCTACATATGTCAGTCATAATAAGTCCATGTTGACTATTGGTTTTATACAGGACATGAACAACACTGTCTCTGGTTAGAAATCCTGTGTTTGACCAATCCATCTACCACGACCTCATATCTGAGTCACCTTTCCTGCTCTTCATACGATGTCACCTGACTTCCTCCTTTGCTCCCGCCTTAATTGCTACAGTCACAAGAAGTCACCGCCAATGTAAACTCTGGTTGTTTTCCACTTCTGTTTAACCTCTTGATACAATGAACCAATGATGTGTAGGTGGTGTTTAATGACAAAAGCTGTTTTTGATGCAACACATTGGACTATAGTTAGAATGAGAGTTACACAATTGGGCAGTCCTCTGTCAAAAACGCATGCATTTCCAACAGATGCCGCCATTCTGACAGACTTCAAAGCTTTAATGAGATCCCAAAAAGCCTTGGAAAGAGTCCTGACATTCTTCTATCAGTGCTATTTCTTATTGAACCCTTAGTGTTAGGTAAGATAAAAAGATTTTAATGAGTGCTGTTCCAGGGACGCCCACGTACCCGTCCCTATTCACTCTGACAGTGCAGCAGGAGAGCAGTAAATTGTAGGCTAATGGATTTCTCTGACAAACTAAGAATGAAGTTGAAATGGGCACAGTCTGATCTATGAAAGAAAATGCCAAGTGTTTTTTCCCCCTTTCTGACTGTATTTCAACACTTTTTATTCAAAGTAATTAAAGTTTCTCTTTGTAAATGCACTTTTGCCCATTTCATGCACAGTTTAGGCTCCCCAAAGGAAATTTTAAAATAGCATTTGCCAATTTTATTGGCCACAGGCATCGGCAGTTAAGGAAACATTTAGTGTGTGAGACTGGCGGTGTTGTTTTTGTTCTTCTTGAATTGCAATAATCAAAAAGTAATTTCATTTCAGGAAAGAGGACAGCTGATTCAGGGCGCTTAGAGCTCGGAGCATCACGCAAATTTTCTTTACAGTCTGAATTATTTTCCTGTGCATCCGTGGGGGCACAATGACTCAAACCTTCAAAATCATTTAGATTTCTCTGGAATATTTGGATGTCTTTGCCAGTTGTGTTTTTTCCATGAGTTTCAAAAATGGGGCACATTGTTATTTCATATCACAGTAATGATGTAATTTGCTATAGGCAGACTGGACTCCCATGAGTGAACAGGGAGAATAGAAAAATAATCAACCTCCCCCTGTGATGATTGCTTGCTCTCTGCCAGGTATGGATGTGTCTGGCTTTGAGATGTGAGGTCAGCTCTGTTGGTGTCCTTCGCTGAGAGGAATGAAAACTTGTCTGGATTGATTATTGCCCAGGGAGTGTTTGGCCAGAGACTTGCCGAATGTGAACTGAGGCCAATCGGTTCTGTGCCAGACAGGAAACTCAATCACCAAAGTTTTATGAGAACTTTGATCTCTTAGCATTTCTGCCTCCGGAATTCATTACATTGCTCTTTGTCTTTCTCTTTGTCTGTTTTTTTTAGCTGTTAAGTAGTGTGGAGTCAAAATGTTGTTATCTTGTTATCCAGTGGCCAGGATGAAATGTTAGCAGTTAATGTATCTGAAAGCCACTGATGCTCTCAAATTTGTATATGTCATAGGATACTGTATACTAATGTACTAGATGCGTACAGACTGTGTCATATCATGTTCACATTACTTAGTTTATTACCTGATATTCATGCCAGCAGGTGGAGGGAATGGAAGTGGTGTTTGAGGCTGCCAAGCCTGTGACTATGAAGTCTGTGTTTCAGCATTTAAGTGTTAAACTGGAATATTACTGACCAGGGACAAGGGCGTTTCACCATTTGTATGCATGTTACTGGATATATTAAAGGAGAACTGGGGGCAACTTGGGACCACAGACTGATATTTTTGACCAGAAGTTGAGACATCTCCAGCCCTCTTTGCGACTTTTCCTCACAAACCAGGTGGATTTTTTTGCCTTAACCTAACCAGAGCATAAGCATAACATTGTGATGAGACACAAATGGAAATTGAACCTAAACAAACAGACCACTTTTCGACCTGGAGAACAAGATTAAACTGATAGTTCAGGTCTTTTGATGTGTGGTTGTATGCAGTACTTATACTGAATAGCAGTCAGTGAATCACCTGCAGTAGATGACCGTCAGCCCCACAGCTCAACATGTTTCAGTCGGCTCAAATTCACCCAGTGGATCTTTAAAGTGAACCAGTAGCTTTCATCAATCGTTTCTGCCTGCAACATTCTGCTGTCAGGTAAAGATTTTAATGTAGTGTGACAGGAAGCACGTTTAGGATTGCACGGGGCAGTTTCATCAAGAACAAATTCTCTTTGCTTGAATAACTTTTGATTTGTGTCACTAAGAGCTGACCCTTAATATCACAGGAAAACAGTAAATGCTTCAGAGGAGAACTCACATGTGTAATGCATTCGAATAAGTGGGTGAATTAGTGAAGCAGCGGACCAGTGTAGATCGAATTACTTTCTGTTTAATCCAGCTTTACTTTACAGTGCGCTAGGGAGAACTTTCCATGCCATTGGAACAACACGGACCAAATAATCACATCACCACACACCATCAGTTTTTTTGTTCACATAACTTTCACTGATTGACCACCACGTCCTTCAGGACACAAAGGGCAATCAGCAGAGCATTAGCCAGAATCACAGTGTTGAAGCAGCCCTTGACGTCAACACACATCTCTCAACAAGATGGGAATTATTTTCAGCACACAAGACATAACCAAGGCAAGACTTTAAAAGCTCTCCTCAGAAGTGGCTAAAAATATTCCTGGACACTTAAAACGAAAGAAGCTGTTTGTCCTTCTGGGACTCAAACAAGGACACACTTCCAGGCTTGTTTCAAGTGGCAATGAGTTCACTTTTGCTGCTTTATCTCCGGAATTTCATTTCTGATTCTCTCTGTTTCCAAGGCACCACATTACCACTTAGGCTACATGTAGGCATAAGATATATTAAGATATATTACAGAACCATTGACACCTTTAAGTAGCTAAACCTAAGCATGTTATGTAAACTTTAATTTTACACTAAATGCGGCAAAGCAGTTTTATACATACAATGTGGTGAAAGTAACACACTGATATCCTGCACAATTGTGTCAACACACGTTATGTGCGAGTGAAATTGTAAAGGTGTGGTCCCCTCCTCCACCAACAGGTGCCACAAAATGTGCAAAAACTAGAGAAGTCAGTCAGTCTTGCTCTTGCTCACACAGCCCTGATGGTGTGATCAGAAACGACAGCTTGTTAGACACGGCAGTTTGGTCTGCGGCCTTAAGCTTCAATGTATGACGCTCTGCCTAACCCTTTAGCTTCAGTTTGCACATGAGGGGCTCTGTGGTTAGACTTTCAAAATACACAAAACCTACTTGGTTAGGGTTAGGCACAAATACTACACTTATAGGTTTAGATAAGAACCTACATGGTTATGTTTATGCAACACAACTACTTGGTAAGGTTATGACATAACAACTGAGTTTTGGTTTAGGCACAAATACAATTGTATGTTTAGGCAGATAAATTACTCTGTTAGGTTTAGGCATAAACTAGTTGGTTAGGTTTAGGAAAAGATCATGCTTTGAGTTCAAGTAACTACAAAACTTACATGACTTCAGTCACATATGTTGCCTGATCTTATGTAACAAAACTTAAACACTTGGTCCTCTTAATGACCATCTAACCACCTCCAGAATAAGACTTCTCCCTCTCTACTTCTGCACTAGAAGCATGCAATATAGGGGTTAACTACAGGGTCGTACCTGGAAGCCTAAGGCCACTGACCAGGCTGCCATATTTTACATATTGTGAGTGAGAATGGAATGGATTTCGCATCGGTGTAAACTTTCAAGCTGCTTGAGTTTATTTGCCCATGCAGTCATTTAAAGAACCTCTCTCAACTGGACGGACAAAGTAGATGAGCCTCGTAATTTCAATCTCACTGAACTTGAAGCAAAGGGTTTGGGTTACAGCACTTAATTCACTTCCTTTTGAAAGAGCTCTTTTAATAGAAAATAGTTGGACATGAGGGAGCTTTTCTACTTCTCTTAAGAAGTATAGCATTTTGTCGCACTACTTGTCCCTCCTCTTTGCTCTTTTCCAGCCTTTCTTTTCTTATTTTATATTCTTCGTTGAGGCAGAACAGATGGAAGCATGTGGTTTAAAAAAGAATGGCCTTTCATGCCTAAATCCAGATAATCTTTTGGGTCCTGCTGCAGTCAGGTAGATGGCCAGTTGCAACGCTGTCGCCCAGGGCACCTTGTCCTCGCTGCAGCTGGTGTCACGTCCCAAAGGTGTTAACCATACCTTGGGCGGCTGAGGCTGTAATCCCCTGTTTCAGCAGTTCGTCTAACACCTTCTTTTTTTTGGTCCACTGCTTCTTTTCCGATGAAATTTATTGGATTTGAAGGTAAGAGATGGAGAACTGATTCCCACCACAAGTATCAGTAAACTGCTCACACTATAATGTTTTGCTGGAGATCTGAGGTGTTACTATTAGCAATCAGATTGGAATGTATATCCTTCCATGTTGTGGCTAAATGCACCATTAAGCTTAATTCAAGCATGAATTATATATGTTTCACCATAGGCTTATCTTTAGATAGGGTTGTCCACACTGTTGGACACCCTTGCTTATAGAAGGATACAGTCAAATGTGAACAAATATGTTGTCTAATTGAATACTGTTACTTTATTGAGCAAGATGGATGGATGGATTCAATAATGTTCAGGGTTTTTATAAGCAGTACTTTCATGACATTTCCTGCCATGTTTTTGTTATAGTTTTGTTGAAAGTTAAGCTTCCCACTCATTGTAAGTTGGCATGTATGCTACTATTGTCATCAATGTCCAGACCAGACGACCAACTGACAGACACAAACTTGTGAGCTGTATTTGTCCCTGATAGATCTCGGGTACAGTATCACAGGCAGTAAAGAAGAATTTGCTACATTCATGTTTATTTTTGTTGTAGGGATAGCCATGGTGGTCAATTGGTCCACCGTTTTGGTCCAGAAATATCTTGAATGTCTTGAATGTCTGCAGAAGACAACAAGACAAACTGGCTTTGGTCATCACCTTGCTTTCCATCTGGCACAATAAGCAGGTTTAAATTTTAATTCATCAAGTGAAATACGTCAACATCCAGTAGACAAATTGGCACAAAATGTTGGTGCAGAAATTCATGATTCCCTGAAGATGTATCATAAAGACTTCGGTGGTCTCCTGACTTTTCCTCTTGCGCCTCCAGCGGGTTGATCAGTGACATTTCTTGTGGGTTAGCTTTTCATCTAGCACCATTTTCGTCCAATTCTAATTTACGTAAAAAAAATTTAAAAAAGTCAGCATTTTCATTGCAAGTGCTTTCTATGCTGATGTTAGCTGTTAGCTCAGAACGCTGCTGAGCCTAAATACAGCCACACAGAGCTAATGGCGTCGATGTAGACACTGACACTGCAGCAGTTAAACTCTGCAATCACATTGGCCTGATTTATCAGTAATATTATTTTATCTTGCCACAGAGATGAGTGTCTAGATGATCCTTTCATTGGTTTTGGTTGTAGGAGGAACAATATAATTTGATTCAGATCTACAAAACAGATAATTTCTCCCATCTTGTAGGCCAGAATCCTGACTGGTCTTATAAATTGCTTAGGGATGGTATCGTCTGTCAGGCAGAGATGCAGCAAGAGTCAGCTGTGGAGAAACCATCCTGTTGTCATTACACTTCCATTAACAGTCGCATCACCCTGCTGCCAGATGCAGTGGGCTGAAACCAGTAAGACTCATCATCGCTGTCACAAACTCATCGTGTCTGACCTTCAGACATGACCCCATGCGCTCGCTATGTGCGGCATGAACAGCTTCGCCATCTCCGTCATCACATTATGAATGGCGGTTCTTTTGCTTTGTGTAATTGTGTGCGAGACACTGTGTGTTAATGACTGATGCCCACACACACGCACGCATACATTTTGATCAAAGTCACTACAGTTAATAGTTTTAATGAGCTGATTTGACCTTTGCCAGGTTGGCATGGTGATCCTCCTCCTGAATCAAGAAAAATGCTAATGAGATGCATAAGACATTAGAGTGAATGTAAGATTACCCAAATCCTTCTTATTGCAGTAGTCTTATGGAAGCGCATGTTCCTGAATCATACGTGCTCAGACTTTATTAAACAATCTCCATCTCAGGGAAGATTCATTATCAGTCCTTATCATCGCACGCTTCAACAAAAGGTCTGCATGGCCTCTTCACGGTGCTGGAAACTTGTGCGAATGATGTGTTCCCTTTTATAGCAAATAGCTCTTTGAGGATCGGTAAATCAGTGAGATATTACACCGAGTGTGAGAAATGGGAGTCATACACGTGAACACTGCAGGCATCGCCTGTGGGTTAGATTTCCAATGCAACAAACGTGGCTGAAAGAAACAAAATATTGACACAAACACACTACAATGCACCCTTAACTAACATTAAAATGAGGATTAACCTATAATGAAGCATTTTAATCTTAATTGCTGACCTCATTTGCATGGTTGTTTTTTTAATTTATCATAGTGATTAAGCAACTCAAGTGCGTCCTGTTGTAATTGGCTGCAGTTTTGCATTCAAAAGCTTTAGTGGATGGGTTCTCATCTCAAGTCTCTTTCTAAAACTAATACACGAATGCCTGTATGTACGTTGAAGGAGGTATTAGTTGCTGTATGTGTTCTCCTGGCTATGAAGAGATTCATAGTTGACCCAATCAGACCTCGTATTAGTTTTGGCTGAACTCTGTAACGCACTTTTGCATGGAATGAAGACTGTGGACTTTGCCCTCTCTTACACTGAAATTGTTTGAGGATGAGATTTCTATATGGCCAGGGAAGACAGGAGAAATGAACATGGCTACTAACAGTTGTTGTTAATACCTTAATTTTATTGAACATATATAATCTCTTACATTCAGTGAAATTAACTCTGCAGAACTTATTAGATGTCTTTGAATTGAATTAATTAGTCTGATGGCACCAGGAAGGAACAATTTCCTGAGCACCCTTTGATCAAACTCCTTAGTCCAGGAAACGCTTTTACCCTTACATTTATAAAATGATGCACACTGGAGTTGACACAGCAAACAAGAGCTAGCTGATGGTTTTATCCGACCTCCACATCTTCATTCTTTGTGTGAGAGCTGATGCAGCTCAAAAACACGTTGTGCTGTCCTGAGAGGCTGAGTAGTAGTTGTTGTTGTTGTTGTTGTTTAGAAGCCTGCTTGGACCTCTAATCTCTTGCTTGTGTGTGTTGAGGCTGATACTATAAGCATGCATGCCGAGTGTAAAACTCACAGAAGTGAAAGTGTTAAAAACAGACCGAATCTTTTCATTTCCGCCTCCTCAAAGAAGTTTAAGTGAACTGTTTTTATATTTGGATCGCTCGGGCAGCAGCATGTGCTCAGCCCTCACGTAATATCTGCTGGTACTTATGAAATACAGTCAGCTGTTTTCCATTTAAAGTGGTCATAATAAAGTCATTCAGTGGTTATCAAAGTGTCATCTCACGTAGCTAGTAGGTTGACCTTTGAATAAAGATTAGTCTCTGCGCAGTCCAAGCAATAATACTTATGTTGTTCCCTGTAGTGCATCTCACTGCATTTACTGTACCATTAATCAATGCACTCGTTATTTTCCAAGCATGACTGCAGAAGCACATTGACAGGCGTTCACTCTCTCACTCATCAGTGTTTGCTCACCTCTAACTTACGCGTTTGTTTATTAGCTGTTGAAAAATTTGTTGCCGGGGAAGCTGTATGAAACGCCATTACATCCACCGCTTATAATAAACACTTGCGAATGCCTTGGAGTGAAAGCGAACCGCTTAAGAGGGTTTGAGTCCATAGAAAATGTTCAACTGAGTGCAGGGTCTGTTTGTGTTTGTTTTCCACTTCTTCTGCTTTTCATTACGGTTATGCCCCGCAGTAATTCGTTTATGTTTGCCTGCTCTACAACTTTGTATTTTCGTGGCCCCGCAGAGTGGAGTAATGTAGAGTCTTAATAGATATTAATGGTTATTAATCTTTTAAGTTTAGCTCGGAGCTTCAGGGACAAAAAATGCACTCCCACCAAGATACCTCCTAGTTGACTTACAACTGAGGAACATGAGCTTATGTAACACATAAGGAAGCTTTTTCAAAGTTTATTTGAAGATAATACAATAAATCATACAGTATTTATTGTTAAGGAAAGGACAATTACTCAATAGCTGGATTTCAGTATAATAATAAGTAGCAGATTACAAGATCATTTATCACAGTGGTACTATAATAATGTTAGTGGCCTCACAATGTTCTTTTAATATGCATTTATGATACCTTTAGAATATCAAATGCAAATACTCATGACGTGTTGTGATCTTGTTGCTGAGAAATGTAATTCTGTGGGAAACCCAGGCAATCTTTTATTCTCAGAGGGGGAGTAGAGGATGGAGGCATATAATAAAATGCAAAAAGAGTTATCTCTGGAATGGCCCCCGGCAGTCAAATCTTAGCTGATAGTGATATGCTCTACAGCGAGCTATGTGATATCTGCAGTGGTGCAGAGATCTCTGAGCAGCAGCTGTGGGATCCAGGCACTGCAGGGGAGGAAGAGTGCCCTGCTGAAAAGAAAGGAAAGCCTGGTCTGTGAAGGAACAGGTTACCTCAGATGACATTTATTCATACACCCACACTCACACACAGACTCAAACAGACACCAAAGTCTCTACAGATGGCCACACATCACTCTCACCACTTGTGTGTTTAAACATACTGACTCTGGTGAACAACTACATACATACATTGTTTCAACTCACTCATTAAAAACTGCAGCATTATTCAAATCGTGTTGTGTGAATGAGGCAACCAGGAGTACAAGACTAAACACCAATCAATGTAGACCCAAACTGGAGATAAAACATTAGTGATCTTTTGACTCAAGGGCTAAAACACCAGTGAAAAGCGACCTAAACTGAGTATAAGAAGTTGTGATTGATGCACTGGATAAGGGCTACAACGTCAAGTGCATACTGAGCCAAACTAAGGCTAAATTATTATATAAGGATTGTTGCACTAGTCAAGGAGTTCAACAACAGTGAACATGAATCCAGATTCATTCATAAATATTTGTGATTTTTGTGCTGGACAAGGGCTAAAACACAGCCAAATAAGGCAAAAATACTAGTGATTTTTGTACTGGGTGAGAGCTAAAACACCAATGAATTAGTGCCAAACTAGCACTAAAACACAAGTGATCATTCGGGTTGACAAGGGCTAAAAACACTAGTGTGTATTTAAACAAATTAGGCTAAAACACTTGTGAATACTGAACAAAACTAGACCTAAAACACTAGTGATCTTTCGACCTCAACGATGGCAAAAACACGAATTAACAAGAATACTGAGTCAAGCTAGGGCTAAAATATAAGTGATTTTGTACTGGATGAGGGCTAAAACACCAGTGAATGTGAAACAAAGTACGGCTAAAGCACAAGCCATTTTTTATTTTTTTTTTACTGGGCAAAGGCTAAAACATAAGTTAATATTGAACCAAACCAGGGCTCAAACTGCTTTATGTACAAATGTTGCTACTAAACCTTTAAATTTATATTTTGTGTATGTGAGAAAGAGCTGATGCTGCTAACGGTAGCAGTAAGGTTGTCTGACAAGAAGAATATTGAATCTTTAATTTCTTGTTGCGACCTTCTCAAAAACTGAAATTGTTCGGTATTTCGAAAACCTGCAACGAGATGCTGAACCCTGTGTGTCAAGAAAATGCTTGTCGGTACCAACGATGTGATGGGAAGGTTTGTGGTAATATAATGATAAACGGCTCATACTGGCTGATGTGTGAACAATGATTCTCGTCCGACATAATGTGTGAGAGTGAAAAACAGCTCTGAAATAAATATGCCACATGAAGAATATGTGCATGACATTGACCTAAAATGCAGATTAAGTTTCTTTGAATCTATTTAAGACCAGAAGTTCCTTTTCACCGGAGCTCTAATTTAATCTTTGGGGCTATTTTTAACTGCTTGGAATATTTGGATGAGATGTGAGAAGCCTCGTTCAAAAACATCAGACACATTTGATATCGGAGCCTCGTTCTTAATGATTAACATCTTCGGGAGAACTTAATTTTGCTTGGGCTCGGAGGTTATTTTTACTGCAAAAAACACTCATGGAATCGACGGGGATTGAGTGCATCTGATGAATCTGACGACGGATTTAAACTCGGATTAGCCTCTGAAAGGAGGATAATCACATTATGTTGCAGAAACGTTCTCTTTCGACAAAGCTTTTCAATCGCAACAGATCTGTAAAAGCTTATGTCTTAACAGTTTTCTTTCCCCCCCCCAAAGCTTCAATAACAGTGCTGTGTGTATCCGCATCATCCTGGCAAAATAGGAGTGCCTCCTTTAGTACTGCTTTGTGACGAAACGCTGTATATTTTAAGCCAGTTCTTCTCATTATGTGGATGACATTTGGCTATTGGCAAGTCCTCTTGCACCAATCTTCCATCTCCTTTTTCCTTTTGTTGTCACTTGACTTTCTGTCCGAGTGTTCCTTGTCGGTGTGCAAGTGGCACTTGAAGCATGTGGGAACATGTTGCAATCAGTGTTGTGTCTCAGCACTTGATTATCCAGCGAAGTTAATATGCAGATGTACTGAAGGGGGCTGTGGAAGGAGCAAAATCAGCCCACAGTCTCCTATGACTAGTCTGATCACCCAGAAATCTGAATGCTACTCCCTTCTGCACAGGTACTGTAAACTGGAACTTCTTTGTTCTCTGAGGTATATAACACATGATCATCGGCACTTTAATTGCAAATCTAATTTTAAACCACACTGCTGAAAAAGAAAATGTATATATTCTACATTCTTCAGTCACTGACAGCTGACTGGTTCTGCTGCCATGGATGGATCTTATAAAACCCTTTGAGGAGCTTCCTGGAGTTTTTTTTAATGCATCACAAGTAATCGTTTAACATCTTATAACCATTTGAGTCATTGTAAGGCTGTTGCCCTCAGTGATAATCGTCAGTTTTTGTAGGTTCATGATACATTTTGACTCTCAAAAACATCTGAGGAATCTTATTGAAATGAAGGCTTGATGAGAGAAGATGATCCAAGATAGACAGCCTGCCTGTTTTCATGTATGGAACTATCACATGTAAAAATGTAGATTTCTTAGGTGGAAATCTTCATTCATATCTGACATGTTGATAACAATGCATAAAGAAGCTTGAAGAAAAGGTGCAGAATATAAGTCTCTAGTTGGTTCCAGCTTCTAGCGAGGTGAGTCAGCCAATAGTATCACGCCGTTGGCACTGTGTTTTTCGTCAGCGATCAAGAGCCTTGGTAACTACATGTCTAGTTCACATGTGACATTTTCATAAGGGACTGTCTTAGCTGTGGTAAAATAAACTGGAATATTGAACCCCCGGATCATTGACTTAGATACCCATCAGGTGTCTGCCTGTTCTCCTGCTGGCCCTCAGCCAGCCTGTTATTGATCTGCAGCATGTTCAACTGTCACTGTGGGGAAGGTTTGGATGTACATAGTCCAGAGGAGGTAATTTTCTCTCTTTTCTCTCAGAAAGTGTTATCCAGGTGCGTGTATCTCTGTGCAAACATCCCCGCCCCTCAGGGCCACGGCTGACATTCTCTCTCTCAGCAGGGTGTAAACAGTACCTGCTTCATTATGGCCACAGTGATGACCAAGTCTGTCTTCTGTCCCACAGATTTTTCTTTGTGCCAGGAAAGGCTAATTGAAGCTGTTTCCAGTGTCAGGAATTCAAAAGGGGGGTATTTTATAAACGAGGAGCACTTTTTGTTGGCCTCAGCAAGAATTTCTGTGTGCGTGCCTGGTTGCGGGTCCAGCTGAGACTCATTGTGACTTCTCCCCATGGGTCAACGTGGCTCGGTCGGGATGCTCTAGCCCAGATCTACTCTGAATAACTGTTGGGTAATTTACTGTTCTGTCACTGGTCAGGAGTGAAAATCAGTTGACCCCATCAATCTCCAGCTTCATTTTCCATCTCTATTCTTCAGTAGCCATCAGATGCTTCTTTCAATCTTGCATGAGGCTGCAGCAAGTATGGTAACCACTCAAACAATAAAATTACAGAGGGACAAAGACAATCGCATCGGCATCGCCACTAAGTACAAATGGACGGCCATGCCGCTGCCCAAGGGGATCATTACACCACAATCAACAGCATAGTCCTCGTCACCCCATAACCCACCTGTCCTCGCTGCCTGCCTGCCTGCCCGCCTGCCTGCTGGTCCATGCTAAGTGTGTGGTAATAACACTGTAATCAGGCAGCCCACTGCCCCACAGGGGGTAAAATAGAGCAGCTCACAATACGCCTGATGAAATTTGCTCCCACTGGGGTGCACATAGAGCAGCAACACACTCATACAACATGAGCACACAGGTGACACACACACACACACACACACACACACACACACACACACACACACACACCGATACATAGGGATTTATGTTTGCATGGACTTGATAGGATTCCTTACCAACACAATATATTCCAAGTCCTCCTGCCTCACCCTAACCTGGACCATCTCAGCTACCAGCTCAGCCATCGTCCAGACCTTTAAACAAGCATGCTGCCTTTAGGAAGCCATTTTTTTTACTGTTTAAAGGTGGTTTACGAACAATGGTTCGTGTTTAACTTTAGATACTCTATACTTCCCGATGCTCATGCACTGTTCCTATCTGTGCCCCCTCTAGTACAAACAGGTTTAAACTCTGGAGGCACAGCAGCTGAGACTAGAGGAGCTGGTGCCAGCTCGCTGACTCATTAAGTGAGGGTTTGCAGTGTGAGATCTTTTTCTCTCCCTAATTTCAGGTACCTTGAGTAACTTTAAAGTGAAGCTCATCAAGTTACTTCGGAGTGTGTCCCAGATCCTGTCGAGTGATTTGTTGCTGTGGTGAATTTGTAATCCTCTCCCCGGGGATGTGATAATATCAACCATAATGCTGTGACTAATAATCCACTATAACGCTGTCTGTTTTTTGTTTTTTTTTACTTAAGACTTTAACAATTAGGACTCAACTTTTACTTTTTCTACCTTTTTAAGGCTCATAAATAGTAGCACTTTGTGTCTTTCGTCGTCAGACATACAGGAGGCAGTCCTGGCATCTTTTCCTAAAGGTCTGTGTTTGACGACTGTTGTAACCAGCGATAGATCCGTTGTGACTACCTCTTTTGATTGGTGGGGCAGGAGTGAATTGTTCATGACAGCGGAAGCCATTCAAGTCATTTGACCAGCTGTCTCCACACACCATCAAGGTCCTGTTAGAATCGTATTATTATATTGATTCTGACGTGTAGCCCAAAGCTGCCTCTGCCCTTGCTTGTGGCAGACAGCCAGGATCCGTTTCTTTGAACAAGAGAGGGGAACACGGTGACAGCAGTGATGGCCAGAAAGGTAAAAGCAAGAGGGCTTGTCAGTTTGAATCTTCTGACTGGCAGGGGAACATCTTTTCTTCGGGGGTAAAAAGTGAGATGTACTTTTTGAGCTTCTTAAAAGTATTTTGAACCCCTCAGACTGTTTGGGAACATCTTTTCTGTGAGAGATGAATCAGATGTACTTTCTCGAGCTTTTCTTCAATATAAGCAGTTATTGTGTCCCCGAGCGATGCACTTAGCTGGCAAAAAGCTCACCCTGTCTGAAGTGTTTGCTCTGCTCCCAGTATAACCCCACATGCTGTTAAAGTTCAATATTTTGTGAACTTATTCGCAACCTTTTGAGGATGATTGATACCACTCTCATACTTGACCATTTGGGCTGTCTATGCAGTAGCAAATGTTTCTGAAACAGGTCCCACATGACCACAGAAAACAGAGAAAAAGGGCTGTGGTGTTCCATTTTGCACAGAAGTATGAAAAACAACCGGAAAGTGCTACATGAAGCTGTACCAATAAACACTCAGGCTTATGGGTGACGCATTGGGAGTTGGGCATTGCTTGGTTTTACTACACATCAGCTACACATGCTCATGCTAGCAAAAAATGATACCAAGGCAAAACTTAATCATTTTACATGCAAATGTTTGATTGTTTCAAGACATCTTTGGAAATTCAGTATCGGATATAGAGTGTTCTTTCTATTTTAGGCACTATACATCAAGTAGATTCTGTCTAGTGTGGAAGTAGTCATGTAAGCTTTGACCGACCGTGGGTGCCTGCAGGATCTGTACTCCAGTAGAAGCTAGTTTGCACATTATAAATACACTCATGAAGCTAAAAGGGTCAGAAGGATGCACACAGATTGAGGACATGTATGCGGTGCTGCACACTGTGCTGGAACACAGGAAATGTGTTTTTCCTCAGTGTGTGTACGCAGTGTCCGTCCGACTCTGGGGTTTCTCTTTAATGCGGTCACTGTAATGTGTTGAAAAAGAAACCATATGTATCCGCCTCTCTCGCTCTCTCTCTCTCTGTGTGTGTGTGTGTGTGTGTGTGTGTGTGTGTGTGTGTGTGTGTGTGTGTGTGTGCGTGTGCGTGTGCGTGTGTTCAGGATTGGATCCAGAGTTTATATATAGCTGCCGAGTTGTGTGGTTAGTTGGTCTCCAAAGCGACCGAACTTCTCACTTCCCACTCTCTGACGCAAAGCAGAAAAAAGCAGCTGTGCGGAGACGGGGTGTCGGAATCACAATCAAAACAGTAAACTGCGCTCAAATCTGATGACTATAAAGTGGACGATGTGTTTCACTGAACATCTTTACAGTTGTGATAACAGACCAAAGGCACGTATGCTGAAGAGCTGCACATGTACTTACTGTGTCTGATTTCACAGGCAGCCTTGTTGAAAGGATCGACTTCTGAAGAATGATGACTAACCAGTATAAAAGAGAGTTTCTTAGAAAGTTGGAAAAGATGCCGTTCAGAGCATTTTCTTTTAAATGCAGTGGAAGGAGGCGGACCACCTAAAGGAGACACATGTCAAAACATTAAATGCGGAGAAGAAATCAGAACTGATGATTGGATAAAGCACATTTTATCAGTCATCTTAGTGGTGATAGTGAAGTCTTATCCACCTTGATTTAACTTGACCTCCTCTTCCCTCTCTGTCTCTGTCCCTCTGTCTGTCCACTCTGCTGGTCTTTCTCTGCAGATTGAAGACATTGTCACTCTCATCCAGGATGAAGAGGAGGGTGTTCCCATAAGAACTGTCAAAAGTTTCATGACCAAAATCCCCAGTGTTGTTACAGGTAAGAACTGCAAGCTGTACTGCACTTGAAACTGCCTTTAAAATCACCCATGAGAGTGTTTTTCTCCTCTGACATCCCCATCTGCGAGATTATGCTGCCAGAATGATTCATATGGTTTTTGATCCGTCACCTGTATGGTCAAGGTTTTGGGGAAAGATTGTGGCCCAGGTTAAATTAAAAAAAGTTTTTTCTTGTAACTGGGTTCTGTGATTTACTTTGGCACAGCGGTGCATTATTTCCCATAGTCTTCAAGGAACTCTACCGAGTAGAAGTCAGTCATTTGTTACTACTCATTAGGAAACTAGAGGCAGTGGGTATTTGATGCAACTTGATGAAGAATTCATGTTTACTTTATGTTTAAACTGAGTTGTTCTTTTAAGAAAATGACTCTTTCCAAAATGTTCCAATGCCAATTTACCCAGAATCCAGAACGTTTCCCAGTTCATGTCATGGATTTAATATTACATTTTTATTTTAACAACAAATAAATATGTGGTACACAAAAACTTTTCCAGAAATTATCATCTCCTCTATTTTATTTATTTTTGTTTTATTGCAACCTGGTTTTGATTATGTGCAGTATGATGTAGTTCTATCACATACTGCAGTAGCTTCAGAGCTGGAAAACAACATTTCTTTTGTGTCTTTTATCAATAATTATTATTCGCTTGAAAGTGTCTCTGTAAATCTGTGTGTTTTTAAAACGCAATCCCCATTAGAATGATGTCAATTTACAGTGGTCGATTCATGGCCGTGACTAGTGATGGCAACACCGTTGGAAAAAACTAGAAGCTGGAACTCCAGCTGAGTCCCGCCTTCCACCCCGAAACACAATATGTGTTGTGTCTGCATTTCACTGTAGTGCTGTTTGGGCTGCTGCCCTTTTTCTTCAGCAGTGAATCACTGCAGGAGAGC
Source organism: Diplodus puntazzo (assembly GCA_963678695.2). Taxonomy (NCBI): domain Eukaryota; kingdom Metazoa; phylum Chordata; class Actinopteri; order Spariformes; family Sparidae; genus Diplodus; species Diplodus puntazzo. The sequence goes on from OZ023172.1 coordinate 13,360,107, forward strand.
TAAGTCGCTGGAGAGAAAAGTGGGAGGACGACGTATGAAGTGCTGAGAGAAAAAGATTAAAAAAAAAAGAGTACGGAAACTGAATGAGTAATGCCGTCCTCCTACTGTCAAGGTGCCCTTAAGCAAGGCAATCAGCCTCTGACTGCTTCGGCAGAGCTGTGACTGTAGGTGTCGACGTGTGTGTGGAACTAATGTGAAAACACACTCGGTCAACATTAGTAATAAACACTTAGAAAGGGAAGAATAAAAACATTATAAGCGGGCTGGATCTGACAGGTATACATTGGAGTCAGGCCGCCCGCCTGCTGGCTGTAGCTGCTCCCATTGATAATCTAAATCGCTTTAACAGACTGGAGTCCCAGTGGGAGGCTTTGACACACCCCAAACAAATGATGAAAACAAAGAAAGGCTATTAACATTCCTCTGTTTTTTTTTCCTTTTTCTGTCTATGCACTTATGGAAAATGCATTACCCGACATGCCATGAGCAGAGTGTATCAATAAACACAATTACTGCAGAACAGCAACTCAAATGTTTGCTGCTGAGTGCCGAGGGCTGGAAAACTAATGAATGATGAAGGATTAAACCGGCCTCCCTCGGGACTTCGAGAAGCAGAGGGGAAACACAGATCAAGAAATACTCTAAAAAAAACCTTTTGTAGCATGTTTATCACACACTTTTTCTTGATTCTTATTTCTATTTGAAGATAAGTGCTTCAGATGAAGTTGTCACAAAGGTCATTATTTCTTCATTACATAATAAGTTATATAACATTTTTAAGTTCATCAATATTTTAATTGTATTTATCTTTATGGTTATTTCCTTTAATTTTGATTTGAAGGGAATACATAATGAAAAGGACTCTGTTTACATGTTATACATATATTTAGACCATACAATGCTCAAAAACATCATCTTCCATTTTTGTCTTTCTCAGTTTTTTACCGTCATCTTCTCTTTTTCTAAATCATACCCTGTCTCTCCTTTTGTCACTTTGTGACCACTCTACATAACAGTCATTTGTCTTTCTTTGTCCGACCTGATTCAGGCACAGACATCGTACAGTGGCTGATGAAGAATCTGGCCATCGAGGATCCAGGTAACTTCTGAAAAATGACACCAGACTATATTGTGCTAAATAATGGCGAAAGCCTCCTGTGACAGCAGGAATGTTTTGTTTTTTCAGATGAAACATGCAAAGAAATATGAATATTTAATATAAACTTGATTCCAAAAACTTAAATTAAAACTGAATGCAGTCATTTGCATTCTAAATGTGTTTGCCAACAACATTTATGTGAAGTGCTCTTGAGCCCTTATACTTTTATAACATCATGTGTTTCACAAAGTTGTACACCTCGCCTCATCCTTGCTTGTGAACAACTGAGCCTTTTCAAAGATGCCCCTTTCGCATGATGATGCTGTCACCTGTTGCCAATCAACCTGTTTTACCTGTGGAAAGTTCCAAACAGGTGTGTTTGAGCATCCCCGTCTTTTGCTGCTCCTGACCCAGCCCGCTTGAATCGTTAATTTTTACAAGATGTCAAACTAAATTAGTAGGTTATCACATTGTTTTGTTAATGTTTTACACAGCGACCCAACTTTTTTGCATACCAAGAAAACTCACGGGGTTTAGATTGTAACAACCAAGAGTAAGCGTCGATATTCAAGCCTTAATGTGACTGTCAGATGCACCACCCAACAGCAGTCCACTTTATGAAAGGTCATTCACAGTGTGTGGTACTTACTGCAGCACTTTGATTAGCAAAAATCATTGAAGTTTTACTTTTGAGGTGCATAATACTACTTCAGAATGTTTGCACAAATCTTTTCTAGTCTCGGTATTGATTGTCTCCAAAGCTGTAGGGACTTAATCAACAGAAACATTGTAAAGTGCAGGAATAACACAGAATGAGCAGGAAAATAAGAAAACCAGAGGTAGTTTTTTAGTTATTTAGGAGAGAAAAAATGCTGGATGGTTATAGCTGTGGATTTGCTGACCTGACCCGAGGCCTGGTGGTGGGAGAGCAGTGCTGTTGGTACAGTAGCTCACAGCCTGGACACTGAGTCAGTCAGTGAGTCATCCATGTTACATCCCAACAACTACATCAGGGCTGAATCCTATAGCTGAAATACAGTGTGAAGTTAAAAAAAGCGTGCAAAAGGCCATCTAAATATACAGCAAACTGCGAGTGGAAAACTTAACATGACGCCAATGTGTGACCTCTTAAGATGGTACGTTGGTGTCTTTTCAACTTTTCACATATTCCGAACTGAGTTCCTAGTTTTTATTCCACTGGCCTGATTTCGTGTCAGTTCCTCGAGGAACCAGCTGTGATCTGTGCTCTTCATTTCTGTCCTTGTCACAGCCGAGGCCATGCACATCGGGAGCCTCATCGCGGCTCAGGGGTACTTCTTCCCCATCTCAGACCACGTGCTCTCCCTCAAAGACGACGGCACCTTCTACCGCTTTCAGGTGAGCGTGAGCATCAAGTGTATGGAGTCATAACAGTGCCATGAATTTAGACAAAACTCACAGATAAGAAGATATAAGAGAATAATTCCAACCATTTTCATTTATTGGGTTAGGGTTAGAGTGTTAAATGCTGAGATGAAATTGCTTTTACTAATATCGTTACTTGTCTTTATATTCCCACATTTATTGACTGTTTAATTTCTTTTTATCTCCTTTTTATATTCTATAACCGATTTATTTTTTTATGAATGACTCCATACAAGTGATAATAAAACAGAGGAAGTGGGTACGTATAATATCAAAAGATAAGCGTCCATGCTTTCTTTAGATTTTAGTTCAAGATTTATACTCAACAAAGTGAGTTCAGTGAACATGAGCTTCAACAGAGAGTGCTTGGTGGATGTATCTCTGAGTCATCACAACCCAGAATATGAGCCGGTGACAGTGTTTTTCATTAATGCCTGAGGTTAATCTGAAAGGTTATGGTCAGGTTTAGAATTAGCCTGAGACTGCTGAAACAGGTAATGGACTCTTCGGTGAGCTTTTCCTCTTTCACCCGATCCTGAACGGAATATCAGATGTTGCAGAGAAAAGCTGACGCATTGATTTGTGAAACTTTGTTACAGTAATTACCATTACACATACAGTATGAGGTCACTGCTGAGAGAGCAGAGAAGCGTCCAGCTGACATCTGACAGGAGAGGAGAGGATTTACTTTACAGTTCATGCACAGTAATAATGGTTTTCCAGATGGTCAATGTAATGATTCCACATTTTACAGGAACAACAGATGGGACGGTGTCCTTGCGGTGACGGGAAGAAATATTGTGGCAACATTCTTTACGTGACTTCAAGAAACACTGACCGACATGTATGAAATACACATGTTTATAAATAGATGCTTTTGTAGCCACACCTCGTACATATCAGTCGGTCCACCACTTTGTTCCGGACTGAACAACAGTTTTATAGATTGCTATGAGACTTCGTAACAGTCATTCATTGTCCTCAGAGGATTACGCCTAATGACTTCTGGTAATATCTTGATGGTTTCTACAGGGCCACTAGCAATGTTAGACATATCATCATGCTAACAGACTAAACTACTGTACAGATGGTGGCGCTTGGCAAACATTATACCTGCTTAAAGGAGAAGTTCACCCCAAAATGAGTAAAGTTCAGTTAGTAGTTTCTCACCCCCATGTCGATGGGGTTTTTTAGTCCACAAGAGCTTCACAGCAAAACAGCCTCGAACGATTCCTTTTAAATAAATGATTCAGATGTGGACTTGTTCTTGAATGTAAACAGTAAATAAATAAATGAATGAATGAATAAATAAATAAAATCACTCCATACAACTTGTCCGGCGTTTAACTTGAAGCACTGTTTTGGCAGTACATTTTTGGTCTTAATAATGGAAGTAGATTTGGGACATTTTAGCCTGTAGAACAAGGTTGATAAATGGCTAAAATTCCAATTCCACTTGAATGCTACATTTAGAACTGTCTATGTTTTATTAAGAAGATTAAAGCTAGATTTTCTAATGGCTTCATCATGAATGGATTACATTTTATTTCTCCAGTCAATGTAAATAGCCCCTTTTGTAATAGACCTAAACTCAAACTAATCCCCTTTTCATCCGTTCAGAGTCCAGCGAGGTTAATCTGATTGTTGGGGTCACTTCCTTTCATAAAGACCCCAATCAGCTGTGGATGATTACTTGTTCTGTATTGGAATTATGACATACTTATCTTAATCGTGATGACAAAAGGTCCCGTCTGCCATCTACAGCTTCTTCGGCACTGTGTTGGGATCGTGTGACCCTATTAAAAATGAATGGTGATCTGTTAAAATATTCATCAAGCGAGTGAGGAGAGCAGGTCCTGGTTCGTGGGCTGAGTAGGCGGCTACCGAGAAGCCTGACAGAGAGGCGCGGTGTGGTGGAGTAATGCACTAGAATTAAAAGTCCCATCAAGACATGAAGGAGAGAAAGGTGTGGTGGCATTTCACTCCTCTTTCTCTGTTTGCAGATAAGACAGTGGCATTAAAGTTAGAGATTGGAGACATTTTTATCCGGAATTTCCTAATTAAAAATGGGAAACAATGTTTTCACCTTGGGGGAGCGTGGAGGCGGCAAGCGGCGAGATTAGAATGATCTCTGCGTAGCATCTCCTTCCTTCCTGTTCACCGAGCCTTGTTGGAAGGCTGACTCTGCACCGGAGCTGGAGGAGCAGTTTAATTAAACCACATGGTAGTGCACATTACTGCGCTTTGACCTTGGATCTCTTCTTCGAAGTGAAGAGGAAGAGGAGGAGAAGGAGGAGGAGGAGGAGGAGGAGGAGGAGGAGGGGGGGGGGGGCTGACACCCATAACAGAGAAGCTTTATGAAGATAATCACCCTTCACTGACAAAGAGAAACACAGGGAAAGAAAATTAAAACACTGTTAACACCGTGTCACCGTGCCCTCATTGAGACAACTAAACATGCTTTTTTTAAAACCCTGCAAGCGATGTCGTACAACAATCCTGCCAGCGTCTGTTCTTGGCCTGGTGGCCTTAGTTCTCTACTTCCCTCCTGTTTATTTTGCAGCTTTCATTGCTTCTCGTTTTTTTTATTGTGCTGCCGCAGAACTCCCACGCCTCTGCAGCTACCCCAGGATGCGTCTTACTGATGGAGAAGTGTTCAGAGTCAGCTGTTCTGAATCCGTTCGATCCTGATGTTGACAGAAATATTCTGATTGCTCACATAGCTCTCAGAGGCAAAAACAACTGTGCGTCCTAAAGGTCAACGACGTCACTCTGGCTATTGTTGGAAAGTTTTGGCAGTCCACACTCGATTGCGGTCCTTGCATGCTTCGATTCTCACCTTTTCACTTTGTTTTCCCTCCAGGCACCATATTTCTGGCCGTCTAACTGTTGGGAACCTGAGAACACAGACTATGGTAAGAGTCTTAACGGAATACTTTGACATTTCTAGTGATAAATCCTCCTTATGACACATCCGCTATAGTTTAGGAACAGTGCTTGGTCAACAAATTCATTCATCTAGTGTTGATAGAGATATTGACCAGTATCACTGTGAATGTGCTATTTTACTTTTTTTGTAACATTCACCCAAAGGCTGAATACAAATCAGAGTTTCTTTTAAAATTAGGTTTTGTTGCTAAAGAGCTGCTAACATGCTAACGATAAAATTATTCCACAATTCTGGGTTCCACTGAAGAGTTGTACCATCACACTTTGAGAGTCCAGCAATAATCCTTCTAGTGTCAAACTAAATCTAAATTATTTTACACATTGCCGCTCAAACATTCGACTGTAGCTACAAGAAGAAAAAAACACATTTCTGGCTGGAGGGCGACTTTAGTAACCAAACCTGATCCGGCTGTATAAACTCATCTTATACCAGGTTGTATTTGAATGTAAATACAAATAACATCCCACTGAGCGTGAGAGAACCAGTCAACAGGATTAGTCAATCACCGTTCCACTCCCTGCCCTCCATCTTGTCACAGAGGCAGCCATGGTTGAAGTTTTAGGGCTCGGTTCCACTTCACACTTCCACCTCATAATCCTAAAGCGCAGAGCGGCGGACAGGCGTCCTCTAAAACTGATTATACACTCATACCATGGGAGGTGAGGCAGGTACATGGAGGATGAAGGGTGCATGGATGAGTGGATGGGTGGCGGGAGGAGAGTGTGTGCGCTGATAACACCTGGTCTTCGATCCCCTCTGTCCTCTCACTCAGCTATCTACCTGTGCAAGCGGACCATGCAGAATAAGACCAGGCTGGAGCTGGCCGATTATGAGGCGGTGAGTGCCGGACTGCTCCTCTAGACTATATCTCCTTGGTATTGATCTGTGTGTCGAGGTTGGGGCAGAAAAAACACAACCTCTTAAAGGTCGGATTTGTGTGTGTCTGTGATAATATGAGCTATAAACTCCATCTTAAAACTGTCAAACGTCATAAATTTAATCCGGTTTAAATCTGATTATTTATTTTTTCATCCTTTTTTGATCATAACATCTCTATCTTCTGTCGAACAGGAGAACCTCGCCAGGCTGCAGAGAGCCTTTGCCAGGAAGTGGGAGTTTATCTACATGCAGGCTGAGGCCCAGGTCAAGTAAGTGTGCTCGGTTGCCACGGCAACACATGAAACTACAATGCACGGGCTTATGTCGCTCACACCTCAGGTAAAAGATAAACAATACAGAACAACCTGAGCGTGACCCTCCATATCACCAGCGCCGAGTCTTCCTGACAGACTCCATTAACCCTCCTGTAATAGAATTTCTTACATTACCTATCCGGTGTTGTCAGGGCGCCGCAGGTCTACGGCTTTATGCTCCAGAGGTAGATGACATGATAAATCCTTTTTTTAAAAAAAAAAAAAAAAGCAACCATGATAGACAGTATGCCTTAGCATCATATGGGGAGTGGTGAAAGGGAGACAGAAGATGAATGAAGGAAGGGAAGATGGAAGGATGCTTTTACTGAACGCCTCTTCGATTTGTTAACGATAACACACTCAAACCAACGGGTAACATATTGAAGTAAGAACGCTGTGAAATATAATACAATCCAATACAACAACTGCTCGTGTTCAGTTTTGACTCTTTGACCAGTTTATTAATGAAGTTCAAGTCTGTAGTGGTTTTGCAGTGATTGGTCTGAACCGCTGGGGTTTCATAGTTTGAAGCCCAGCAAGATGGATTTTGCGAGATCATGCCATGTGACAAACTCGACTGTCTTGCAACTCCAGTGATGAACATGATTTAACACCTCTCTTAAAGCTGGTAAAAATAAAACATATATCAGTGCTGCTGTACTGGGTTGCATTAGATTGGCAAGTGGCAAAGACTGTATTCAGATACTGTAGTATCAGACTAAAAAACGCTGAAGTAAATTCTTGCATTCATGTTTGTTTTTTTAAGTGAATGTACAAATCTCCTCTTTAAAATCTTCTCTGTACATGATGCATTTTTCCACATATTTTAGTTTTATTATCACTGATGCTTTTTTTGTGTGTAAAAAACACATTTATATTGCTTTCGGTCAAGGTGGTGCTACTTTTTTACCGCCGATGTAAGATATCGCGTTTTGCGTGTACATTCTTCAGTTAAATGGTTACTATAGCAGGTAAATTATTAATGTTATGAAGTGCAACTGACATTTTGCCTTTTTAAAAATTTAGACTAATATTTAATCAGAATAGTAGTAATAGTGAAGTTAACACACCTCAGAATTGTGGTTGAGTTCCTATCCTGTGTAAATGTTTTTGTTCACTTTGCACTGTTGGTTAAGTTATGGTAGCAGGGGACTACAGATGTTGGACAAACCATCATCAATGCACAAAGGAACGCTGTCCTCCCTACAGATTTATCCACAGAGCGGAGATCATGCCAAAATCTGGAGCACATCAGCTTTATTACTGCTAAAGACTGCTGGACGTATAGACTTTAAAATCTCCAGACTATCTCATCCCCTCTCATCCCTCCACCCTGATCCGACTGCCACCTCTAACGCTGATGCCAGGAAAGCCGCGTGCCGTCTTTCTCACACTGACTGATCTCACCCGCAGGATCGACAGGAAAAAGGATAAAACCGAGAGGAAGATCCTCGACAGCCAGGAGAGAGCCTTCTGGGACGTCCATAGACCTGTGGTGAGCCTCCGTCTGCTGCCGCCTACCTCGTCTTCCTTCCACATATTTTCTGTTTTCCCTGCTCTCTTGGGTTTTACTGTGAATAAAGCAGATATACCTGAAATATAAGACTGAATCTCACAATTGTTGACTGTAATAATGTTTTGTTTCTCCAGCCCGGATGTGTGAACACGACTGAGATGGACATCAGGAAATGTAGACGCATGAAGAACCCTCATAGAGTCAAGAAGGTATGAAGTATTTATTCTTTTAAGCTTTGTAATAGATATGGAATACTCGGGTATAGTAATATCCGACCACAGTCCAGTCATATTGAAACTTTGCTTTCCTGGGAACTTGGTACCTCAAAGAATGTGGCGCCTCAACAGCAGGCTATTGGCAGATGACGATTTTACAAAATTCATAAACTCGCAAATAGATTTCTTCTTAGAGATTAATGATACCCCCGATATAAGTAATGGCATCTTATGGGAATCCTTAAAAGCTTACATACGAGGTCAAATAATCTCATACAATGCTGGTGAAAAGAAAAGAAAGATGAAACGTGCCACAGAGCTATTGAAGACAATAAAAGAAGTCGATGTGGCAAATTCAATGGCCCCCTCTGAGGAGTTACATAGAAAGCGGGTTTTGCTCCAAGCTGAATATGATATCATTATAAGTCAGCATGAAGAAGATCTATATCTTAGGTCGAGACAGGATCTCTATGAGCATGGTGAGCGTGCTGGTAAGCTCCTGAGCCACCAGCTGAAACAATCAGCAGCTGCTGGTATAATAGTAGAGATAGGGGATAATATGGGAAATCAAATTATAGATCAGAAGGGTATTAACAACCAATTTAAGTCTTTTTATAAGGATCTATATACTTCAGAGATAAATGACAGGGAACGAGTGAATCATTTTTTTGATACTCTAGAAATACCATCCCTAGAGATGACAGATAGGGACAGATTGGAGGGACCCCTGACTGCGGGAGAGGTGGAGGGGGCGGTCCGGAATATGAGGACAGGCAAGGCACCGGGTCCTGATGGATTCCCAAGTGAGTTCTATAAAAAATTTGCCCCTAAACTGGTGCCCCTGCTCTGTATATGTATATAGTATATGAGGAGGTCCTTGACAAGAAAGCTCTACCCAAAACGATGTCACAGGCTATGATCTCAGTACTCCTTAAGAAGAATAAAGGTCCGCTTAAATGTGAATCATACCGTCCAGTGAGTCTACTTGGCTGTGATTATAAAATATTGGCCAAAGTATTGGCAGCTAGGATTGAGCCGGTTATGAACAAGATGCTACATCCTGACCAGACAGGGTTTGTTGCTGGCAGACAACTTTCCAGTAATCTCCGTCGCTTGTTTAATGTGATTTACACTGCTGAAGATAATCTTGAACCTGAGATTGTGATCAAGGGCGTAACATCGGTTTGAAAAGTGGGGGGGACACAAAAAAGTGGGTGTCTGATTTGAATACCATTTTATACATTTCCACATGCTTTTAATCATATTCCCAGCTACTTAAAAGCAACACATTATGATGAACATGGCTATCATGCTTAGTCATAGGTGTGATTGGCAAAGGACAAAAGAGCAGGAAAATATACGGCTCCACAATGTCTCTCTTCACATATATTCCGTTGTCGGCTTCAGCTAAGAAAGAAATAGTTCGCCTCACGTGTCCACAAGTCTTAGAACATACAGTGTTTCGCCTAGATTGTTCTGGTAACTCAGCAACACTAGGGGGGTCCGGGGGCATGCCCCCCTGGAAGAAAATTTTGAAAAATAACCCTTTAAATGGTGACTGCTGGTGAGATAAAAAAAAAAAAAAAAAAACATTTTCAGAATTTCAGAATGAGAATCTAAGACATGAGACATCAGAGAACTTTTTTAACATTATTTTCTTTATTATTATAGATTTTTATGGAAACAGAATCTGTTTTAGAAGTCAAAGGGCCACCTGACATGGAAGTTACTGAGAAAAAAATCATAATTTCTGCATATGAATATTCATATAGAATACAATAAGTACAATAAAAAGCTGTGTCTCATGTGTCCAGTTTACTAACACAATCTGCTGCTGGTTTGGAGTCACTGGGTCACATGACATGGAAGATATAGAAAAAACTGCAATTATTTTGTATTAATATACTTGTGTTAAGCAATTTAATGACGGTCCCTAAATGAGTCTCAGTGATTCAGCGCTAGTCTCTGTGAGCTGACCTGACCGTCCTCCTGCTGCTCACACCGACGAACCTCAGTGAAGTCGCGGCTGGACCCGAGTAGAGCTGAGATCGGGCCCAAATAATCAAGCCCGGCCCGTGCACGTTGTGTCCGTGCCCGGCCCGACACATTAACTGCAACTGTAAAGCTGACACAGGCTGTCCCTGCCCACGCGTTACTCTCTGACCACTGTTTTCAGTAACGAGTAATCTAACGCGTTAATATTTCCAAACCAGTTACTTACTCAAGTCACTGTGCGTTACTATTATTTTTGTCATTTTCCTTAGTAAAAAAATAATAATTTTTGCTTTCTTCTTGCGTCTCAGGGTCACGTTTCCAGCACGAGGATAGCTCACACAAGTCACGTGTAACACCACGCAGCGACACAAACACGAACAATGGAGGGAGGAGGGAGATGCGTGTTTTCTAGCTGGAAATAGTCATTATTTGAGTTATTAATAATGCAGCATCATTACACAAACTGTCCGCGACTCACAGCGAGAATGGGTTCACTTGATTACTAACCTGGCATAGCTGGTGTAGCGTCAGCTGGGTGGAGTTTGCCATCAAATTAATGTAAAATAAGCACATCGGTATACGCCGGGGTAGATTAATTAAGCGGACATGTTTGAGTATCGGACCCTTGAGAGCTACTGCGTTCCGCTGGATTAAATAAAAGTGGGGGGGACAAAAACGGGATTTCGGAAAGTGGGGGGGACATGTCCCCCCTGTCCCTAGTGGATGTTACGCCCATGATTGTGATATCCCTTGATGCCCACAAAGCCTTCGATAGAATAGAGTATTTCTATCTGTTCACGGCCCATGAGAGATTTGGATTTGGCCCTAAACTCCGTTCGTGGATTGAGATTATATACGCAAACCCCCAAGCTATGGTAAAAACAAACAGTATAATATCTGAATTCTTTCCCCTGTTTCGGGGAACAAGACAGGGATGTCCTTTGTCACCCCTGCTGTTTGATGTAGCTATTGAGCCTCTTGCAATAATGCTGAGGAATACCTCTAGACTGAGGGGTATACACATGGGGACGCAAAATCATAAGCTCTCGCTATATGCCGATGACCTCCTCCTCTTTCTGTCAGATCCTGCCACGAGCATCCCGGTGGCTGTTGGTATTATCGAGGACTTTGGGAAAGTGTCGGGCTATAAAATCAATCTGGAAAAAAGTGTGCTTTTCCCAAACACAAAGATCTATTCAACCACAATTTTAAAGTAGCATTGGATAAGGCAAAACTGGATATGGAGAGATGGGCATCACTTCCCATGTCATTGGCAGGGAAAATAAATTCTGTTAAAATGACTATAATGCCATGGTTCCTTTATTTGTTCCAGACAATTCCAATCTTCATTCCCAAATCATTTTTTAAAGAATTAAATAAATGTACGTCTACCTTTATTTGGAAAAAAACTGTCCCTCGGATAAGAAGAGAGTTCCTTGAGGGACAGAGGGAGGAAGGAGGCCTAGCCCTACCAAATTATATGCACTATTATTGGGCAGCTAGCATACATAAGTTGTTGTATTGGGTCTCAGAGTTAGATGAGGATAAAATTCCAGTGTGGATGCATATGGAAAGATATGCATCTAGCCCGGTGTCCCTGCGCTCCCTGATTTGCACTCCTTTGCCCTTGAGCAAACATCTTTATACAAATAATCCCGTTGTACATGGCTCTATCAAAATCTGGGCTCAATTCAGGACACATTTTAAAAACAGAAAGGCCCTCTTATCTGCCCCTGTTTATGGAAATCATCTGTTTTCCCCAGCCCTTGGGGGAGCAGCGTTTAGAGAATGGCATAGAGCGGGGGTGAAATGCGTCAAAAATCTTTTTAAAGATGGTGTATTCATGTCTGCTGCTCAGCTGGAGAAGGAGTATGGAATCCCCTTAAAAACTAATTATTTCGGATACTTTCAGATCCGAGATTTTGTGAAAAAGACAAAGAAAAAGAAAGGTGGCCTCCCCATCCCTTGATTACATTAAAAATAAATGGGAGGACGAGCTACAGTTAGACATATCAGAAATTGATTGGAGACGGGCAGTGGAGTTAATACACTCTTCTTCTGTATGTGTTAGGCATGGATTGATACAGTTTAAGGTGCTACACCGACTTAATTTCTCAAGGGACAAACTGGCAAGAATTTATCAGGGGACTGATCCGACTTGCCCTAGGTGTAAACAGGTGCCAGCCAACATAAGTCATATGTTCTGGCTTTGTCCCAGGCTGAAAGAGTTCTGGCTCAAAATTTTTGAAACTTTCTCATCCATTTACAACACAGACATAGAGCCTGATCCTCTGACAGCTATATTTGGTGTGGCACCAGGTGTAGCGCAACTCACGAGTGCTCAAAGGAAAGCAATAGCATTCTCTTCATTGCTGGCCAGGAAACTGATTTTATTTAACTGGATAAAGGCAACACCGCCATCTCATGAACGGTGGGTAGAGGAGGTGATGGCACATCTTAAATTAGAGCGTCTTAGATTTGCTTTGCAGGGCAACACTAAGAGATACTTGAAGGTCTGGCAGCCTTTTATTTTTTATTTCAAACATGAGTTTTCATATGTTCCAACATAATTGGCAGCTCCTCGACCCCCCCCCCTTGTGTGTCTGGTATTAGTATGATTTGTGTTGTTATTGTTTGTCTGTAGACCTGTATTTGTGATGTGTGTTTTGGGTTCTACTGTCCTTTTTTGAATGGGATGTTTTGCTGGTTGCTGTTTGAATATGAAAAAATCAATAAAAACACTTTGATTATTATTATTCTTTTAAGCTTTAATTACTGATTTCTGTTTACAGCAAGCAATCATTTTTGAAATGCTGAAATGATATCCCTCTTATTTTACAACACTGTGGTCTTCTTGGCAGCTGTTTGCATGCTTTACCTAAACTGCAGGAAAATAATAAGTGCACATTTTCTCTCTCCATGACTTCTTCCACTTCTCCTCTAATGGCCCAGTCAGTGTACGGTCTGGTCGAGGAGGGAACACAGTGTCAGAGTCCCATACACACTCCCTCACACCACTGCAGGAAAGGCACCAAGGAGGATGTGGAGAAAGAGGTAAAGAATCTGAAACGTAGAGACAAATATGCAAAAAAACAAACAAAAAGATCGATTCACCTCAAGAAAAAAGATCTATATTTGTACTGTGTTGTATAATGTTTACTCATACAGAAGCATTGCAGAGAAGATTGATTTCCTCCCCAATACATTTTTTTCCCTTGTTGACAGAAGCCCTGGGGGGCAAGAAAAAAGTCTGATCTGAATTGTTTTCTTTCCTGTGTTTATGACTAAAAGCAAGTGAAAAAGGGGTTTTGCCTTAGATATTTTTATCTGTAGAACAGCTTCACATCATTTTCCTAAGTTCCATTTGTTTAATTTGTAAGTTGTAAAAAAGAAAAAAGAAAGGTGTGATGGGGAAAAAAAATGTTTTGTAAAGAGTTGTGGAACATTTTGTGCAAAATAAATCTTGAAAAAAAGGTTTAAAAAGTTTACATTGGAGAAAAAAGACAGAACCATTTTGTGTTTGCAGACTAGTTTCTCACTCGCCTCTCGGGGCTTCTGTACTTTACAGCGTGTGTTAAAAAGTCAAATTTTGGACAGCTGTATTGCTTTTGAAGCACAGAGGGAGATAAATTATTACCACAAAACAACACAGGCAGGCAGAAAGCTGGACCACTGAAAGCGACGGGATGCATCTTGCTCATCGGGAAATTGGTCTTAATTGTGAGAAAATGATCAGCAGCATTTTTACTGAGGCAGCCAACCAACTCACAAAGTGGTCTTGTTTGTTTATACGTATCTATTTAAGCACTACCGGGGTACGCGTGTGCTGCAATTATACACTTTCGGAAGATTCCAGGCACTCGCTGTATAATTGTGTTTGCTGTTCTCTCACAACACCAGCATGAACAAACACAGACTGTCATCTTCTCTTTCAGATCATATTCCTGAACACTCAGCTAGATCGTCACTGTATGAAGATGTCCAAAGTTGCTGAAAGGTACGGGAAATGATCCTCTCAGCGGCACTAAAAATACTGTCTAGTCTTTATCTTTTCGATCTACACGTTATGTTAGCTGGGGAAGACACACCGCACTGTCTGCCTGCTTTCCCATCTGCTGTGCTCTCTCTGACCAACTATGATCAGACAGACTTTTGTTCTCCTGACTTCCCTTTTACTGTATCTGTACTACCGCAGTGGCAGAGTGGATGTAACACCTGAAGCTGGAGTGGTTATAGCGTAAAAGGCTTCAGTTTCACAGCATTTCCTCTCTTGTTGTTTTGGTCTGAGGATGAATTGGGTTATGGTTACGTAGGTGGTGGTTTCTCCCTGTTTTCTTGACTTTGTATTTTGGAATAGGTGTTCAAGGACAAAGGCACAGGTCAGCACCTGTTATGCAGCGTGCAGGTCACTGGCATCCTGCGGACAGAGAACAACAAGGGCTGCCGCACCAAACCTAATGCTGTAAAATGAGGTCCAATGACCAGGATTAGATCAATAGCTATGGGTTCTGCTAAAATCTCCATCTTTTAAAAAAATGTCTCTGGACAGTCCTAAAAATGTTATAATGTCATTACTTTTATTAGAAATAAGTGAAAGAATTCTACCACTGCAGTAGCAATATTTCATCCTGCTGTCATTAAAAAAAACGAGGGCCTGCTTGATTAATCACTTGGCTGTTATCATTGGGCGATATTGGCCGATTGCAGATATATCATGTTGGCTTGTGAGTTATCCAATAGGTGCAAAATATTATTGAATTCCCAGTGATGTTGACACATCTTTGTGTGGTTTGATCACCACATTTGAGGGATCATTGCAAAATGTGTTTATTGGTCAATATATCTAAATCTGAAGCATCTTCTCTTTGATACGTTTTGTCCAGGCTGCAATAATCATCCAATTTTTAAGGAGCATCTGGACCCCCAGGGGGGGTTACAAGTTAATTTCTAGGGATCCCCTGATGGTTGTGTGGGAAAAAAATAAAACAACATTGTTGAGACTTTTACATGACATTGCCTGTACCATTCATGTAATCTGTCCTTTAAATAGATTGCATTGAAAGTGTCCTTGTACATTAGTTATGTTATTTATAAGAGAAGTTGATTTTGAGTCTCATTCCCGACTTGTCAAATATTGTTGCGATATCTTACCTATAATATGGGATTGTAGGACGGGTCAGCCACCATCCCAAAGCACCATTAGCACAAATAGCACCTTTAAATGTCCCAGTGCAGGGGGGTTGGGGGACTGGAACACCAACAGGAATTTTCTTGGGCAGTGGCAGCTCAAAAAGGTTGAGAAATCCTGCTCTAACAATACGTGTCTGTATCTTGAAACAAGCAAAAATACAGAATTTTGCTGCACTAGAGTCGACAGAATTGCTGGTGGATTTAAGTTAATTGGTTTTAGAAGCTGTTAAAATGTCACCTTGCTGACATATATTTCGCTTGTTTAAATAAAACATAAAGCTTCAATAAAGACAAAAATGAACTGATGCAGTAAAAAGCACTGGAGTAGGTGGTTGGATCAGGCATTCAAGGAGAGGTTGATGATATCAGAATAGGGATTAGGACCTCCACAGCCTCAAAGCAATCACTCCAGGCTTCACAAATGTTAGTTGTATTTGTTGTATTTAACGTGGGCTTATTTCTTTGAATTTTATCCGTCTTATCTATCGTGCTAGAGACACACGAGGCGTGCGTTCACTGGTGTCTGGTCCTGTCCTTCCTCTCTCCAGTGTTTGCTTGTCCTCTCCTCTGCTGGGAAGTAATGTATGTCCTGTCCCACTGAGCAGAGCAGAGAAGTGTGATTACTGCTGCGCTGCTCTGCCTCTCTGACCCTTTAACCTCCCGGACTTCACGCGCCAAGCTGAGTGTAATTGATGCTCCACCAAGCGGAAAGTTTGGGTGCATTTATCTAAACACTTCAAGAAACAGCACGCCAAAACAACATCGATCACGGTGGGCGACAACAGTAAAAACGACCAGTATTATAAACCCATTTAATCCCTTCACATTTAGAGTCATTTGTCAATCATAATCGCTCTTTGGGGTCAGTAAACAGATGAGAGTACTGTAGGTTGGAATGTTTTTCTGTCAGAATCCAGCTGTTACGGAAAGATGAGCTGCTGCTGAAACTAAATATGACAAATGTGTTGACTGAATCTCTGCAGGTAGAGAAACGCTTCCAAACATGTGGGTGTGCTGCAGCTACACGCTTGGTTTACTTCTGCTTTAGTGCCAGATCTGGACTCTGCAGCCTCAACTGTGTGTGTCGTTGATCTTTGTGTATCTGGACGTATGTAAAGGCTTGAACTGCAGTAGGGATGCCCGATGATATCGACCCATCATCGGTATCGGCTTTAAAATGTCTACCAGTGAACAGAGGATGAAGCTTTAATAATGCACACACAGCACTAAGTAGTTTCTAAGTTACATTTCAGGCATTGTTCCGTCTGACAGCTGTTCTATTTTGCCCTTGTTCTTGTTCTTTTCCTGATTCTTCGTGTTGTTTTTGGTTTTTACTCTACGTTTTGGCTTGTTATTGGATTTCTCGAGTTTTGTTACCTGATTTTTGTTGTTTCTATTTTGGATTTTTGATTTCAACTTTTTGTTACCTTGACAAATATGATAAGAGGAGGCATGATGTGTTGTGATGTGAACTCCACAGCAGGAGAGACTTGATGTTCTCTGCATTTAGGCAGGATAAAAAGCTTATATTATCCATTATGCTAATTCTTTCCAACTCTTTTTACCATGTTCAATGCCAATATGCATATCAGCAATATCCAATATTTTGTGCAATATCAAGTGCATATTCAAAGCTCAAAAAAGAGTTTTTGACAGTACACACTGGGAAGAAGCCTGAAGATGTTCACTGTCCAGTCAAAAGCTCATAAGAAGAAGCTTTCACTTCCAGCTAGATTTCCAACTGTTGATTGGGTTTGAGGTTTCAGCCTGAAGATGCAATCCTACCAAAGTTTGCAGATAATAATTCCCTTTTGTGGGTTTTTGGCATATTCACTTGTTTCTAGATTCTCTTAAATCTTGTCTGGCTCATTTTATTTTGCACTCATTAACAATTTCCTTGCAACTAAACGTGCTCTGCATAAACACCCAGACAAACTCTGCTGTGATGGATTCTGTTCATGCTGTCGCTGTCCAGGGTCCTGATGCTCTCGTTGCCTTGTGCAGGACTTCTGTTTGCTCTAATGATTGCATGTCTTTGTCTGACATCCTCTATTCAATAGAGTACTGATTAACTAGGATTATGTGTTTACTTGCTTATTTGTGTATTGGTTTACAAGCCCTGCCCTGGTCCTGATTCAAAGCCTTTATTTTAGGTCCAAATACCTCAGAAGTTACACAAAAGCTAACATACTAACAGGCACAACAATACATAATAAGTCTTTTATCTGTAAACTTTCCACAAGCTGTGCCTCTTACCTCTTCTATCATCTGTCCCTGTGTTGTCTGCGTGTGTGTTTGTCGGTGTGTCAGCCTGATAAGCTACACCGAGCAATTCATGGAGTACGACCCGTTTGTGACAGCACCGGAACCGTCCAACCCGTGGACCAGTGATGATCCATCTCTCTGGGACCTGGAGGCCAGGTACATAAGCAGGTTCACTTTCACAGCCGGTGAACATTTCCTCTTCATTGTCATAGTTTAACTGCACATCGAAGTCAGATAAAACCAGTTATTCAAATTGAATATTGACTCATTATTGGGCAAAAAAATCTCTGCCCTGAACCATCATGATTTTGTTCTTTTATAGATTCCGTAAACTCTTTTTAGAAGAGTATTTTGACATGAAATGCAATAAAACACATCGCTGCAGTAGAAGAGTCCAGCACTGGAGCTTTATGGGTAATTCATTTGAGTGACTGGCTATTGTCTGAAGTAGTGGGGGAAATTCAGAGCTCATTCACCTGACTCGATCAATCCAAATCAAATAAACCCCCCCTTCGGTTTATGTGTATCGGCCAATCTCAAATTATTGATCATCCGCCGAAATGTTATCTAAAGGTGTGAGGGTAATGAACTAAAGTATTACCTGTTTTAGAAAGCGGCCACAGTGCTCAACAAGTTGCACTGTGCCGACCTGCCTGAATTATGCAGGAATTAATTAGAGCAGACATGTAATCATTGTGCCTAATGTAGCTTAATAATTCAGATGAATTGATTAATTGCAGAAGGGGATGAAATATATTACCCGCAAAGATTAAAATGATTGGATTTCGGATGAACGTTCCCGACGCCAATATCGCATCAAAATCAGCCCTTTGAGACGTCTCAGGGACAGATCGAATTCTAGGCTTTTAATGTCTCATCCCATCCTCTGTTTTCATCTGTCAGCCCTCCGCTCACCGAGCGTCTCTCAACTATAATGCAATCTCTTCTAATCTCTTTAATCTTGACCTCCCTGCAGAAGCATCAGGTGGATGTTTATGCCGCCTCTCTCTCTCTCTCTCTCTCTCTCTCTCTCTCTCTCTCTCTCTCTCTCTCTCCCCATCCTCTCCCAGTAAGGAGCCCAGTCAGCAGCGGGTGAAGAAGTGGGGTTTCTCCCTGGAGGAGGCCCTGAAGGACCCGGCGGGACAGGAGCTCTTCCTCAAGTTCCTGGAATCAGAGTTCAGCTCAGAAAACCTGCGGTGAGCATGCGAGATGTTTCTAAAGTCATCGCCAACATTTTTCTGTTATGGTGATTTTTTTTTTTTTTACTTTTACAATCGCTATTCTTCAAGTGAGAGATAAAAAAAAATCCATGTGGCACACAGCGGTGGTGCATTTGACATTCATAGGTTTGTGAATGCATTTAAAGAAAAGAGGAAGAGATTCTGTTTTAGATTAAAGCCGACACATGGTTCTGTGCAAATTTCCAGCAGCACCTTTTGTCACATTATGAGTGGAGGATAACGGTTCTTCAAAAACTCTCACTGCTCTGGAAATAGGCAGGAAACACAGATTTCTCCTTGTCGTCGTCCCCATTGTTCCAACCTACAACTGCAACCCACTAGCACACTGTAAACATGGGCAGAAACAAATCATGAGTGTACCAATTCAACCAATCTTACAGAACACATATTTGAAATAACACACCGGTATTACGTGCGTCTTTGGAACAGCTCTATTTAGACGCAGCATGCCTTGGTGAGATAATTTCAAACTTCACCTCCAAGTTGCTGCGAATGAGTGTTGAGCGGTGGCACGAGACACTACAGCCGAACTGTATCCATCATCACAGCCAACAACAACAATGGTTGACTGAAAAGAAGTCACATTAGGCCTGAAATTCATATTTTGCTATCCTGACAAACACCAGGAAATTGTCAAATTATCGTACATTGTGGCATTTTTGGCAGAATCGATGGTACATCACACAGAGGGCTGAATGATCACCTGACCATCAGCCGCCTATTCACCCTCTCACCCTCATCTCTTCATTTTACAGTTGAAAATCAATGGCTGCTCCTCCGCCACATGAGATAAACACTCACACGCACTTACATACACATTCGCATACATCCAGGCCCCCGGCGTCCAGAGATAACGTACAGCAAGCAAACAACAGCAGCAGCAGCAGCATGGATAATCACCCATATCCCATGAATCAAAACAGTGGGGGGAGTCCCTCGCAGCTGTTAGAGATGACCCTACTGGTGTGTGTGTGTGTGTGTGTGTGTGTGTGTGTGTGTGTGCGTGCGTGCTAATGTGCGTGTGTCTTTTTCCTGTAATGTAATGAGGTTGTTGATTTCACAGACTTGTTGTTCATTGATTCAGCACAAATATTAAATCCATCCCTCATTTGGACGTGCACATTCATGGACAACATCACATTCAGGCCGTTCGCAGCAGAGCAGCAATAAGTGGTTCTGATGCGAGGGGAGGAGGGGGGAGCCCGGGAATAAACTGCGAGAGATAGCATGGAGGCTGTCGATACCGCTGGGCTACAGATGGAGATACGAGAGCGAAAGCACACACCCTTATCACCTCTCACCTCTCAGCTGTCCCACCAGTCTTCCTCACCCTTCTCCCCTCTTTTCCGGGCCTTTAATTGCTTTTGCTTTTATGAGGAAGCTTTTGGAAAAGAGCACTACTGATGGAGAGAGTGAGGAGTGTATGGAGGGAGAGGCAGACCCCAAAGGTTTTTCTCTATATATATTTTTCAACCAGTCCACAGATCAATAATAGATATAAACTCATATCGGAGGGAGTCGGCCTTGTCGCTCTCTGCTGCCTCTGGTGTTTAACACAGTTCATGGCCCTTACTCAAGAGCTATCTTATACTGGACAGTGTGAACGTCTGACAAAGCCAGCATGAGTTATCTAAAATGAATGACTTAAAATGTTAAACCTCACTATCAGAAGTCCTTTCTTTCGCTGGTTTCACACTTTGAAGAATTTCTGTTATTAATAATACAGTTTTCAGACTCTCACTGTGAGCCGTGTTCAGTCATAATGTTTTTTTTCTTTGGGAACTTGGGAGAGATTTGATAGATTCTGGATCCTTTAAATAGCCTGATCCTCTGCAGGGCCTGCAGCTGGGAGCTATAGCTGCTTGCAGTATTAAAATCAATGTGCTGTGTTCCTCTCTTTCATTCGTTTTTACATTTTCTGTGATGCCTTTGCTCTAAAAATGTTCATCCAGACAACTTGGCTGAACACGCTGTCAAATTAGATTTACTGTGTATGCAAAGTTATTGAATGTTGCTAGCGTAATGTTAGTTGTCAGGCTAACAGTTGAGCCAAAGGGGTTTGATGAGCTGAGAGGACTGATTACCTTGTGTTGCGAAGTCGTATCGTAAGATTCCTTTCTATTTACCAGAGCACTGGACAACATTTTCATTGCATAGGAACCTTATGGGATTCTAATTATTGTTCCAGCCGTTAGTCACACCCAGATCTCAGGTGATGGCTGGTGAAGAACTTCAGGTTCTGATCGCAAAGTGAAAATTCAAATACATGGTCTTTTGTAGATATGTTTCTTTTTCAATTGTCATTACTGATAGATAAAGCATTATTACAGGTCGGATGCAGAGAATGTAAGAATGGCACGTTTTTTTTTTGTTTATTTTTAAACAAGAAGACCTGAAACCTACAATTCAGACCATAAACTTGTTAGGAAACTGTCAACTAAGGGTAAAAAATCACCTGAGAAGTAGGGTCATTTTCTCATAAGCTTACATACAAGATTTTTTCTTTGCAACCAGTGGAGTCGCATCCCGCTGGCTATTAGAAAGGATGCAGGTTTGTGGCGCTCAACGTGTGTTTCACTTTCAATCTGGAATCTCCATCCAGTCACAGTATTCTCTGGGTCTGTGGGTTGACCCAGAAAATTTAACTGGTGGAATTTTTTAACCTTAAATAAATCCTATCCTACCATCTCGTTTTTGGATATTTTTTCTTAATAGATAAAGTCTAACTAACTTTGGCAGTGTGAAAGTACTTAATCTCTTACAGATAAACTCTTTGGTTTGATGATCAGTGTTTTGAGGTTCTCTTTAAAGAGGCACCTTGTAGTTTTGGAGAAGTAATTTAAACCCAGAATTTTAATATTTACAATAGTCATTAGGACATGTCGAAGTATCCTTGAGCAAGATACTGAACCCCAGAATTGCTCCTGATGTGCAGTTGGCACCTTGTGTTGAGTTTGCTTTGTATCGCAGGTTCTGGTTGGCGGTGCAGGACCTGAAGAGGATGCCCCAGCAGGACGTGGCGCAGAGGGCGCAGGACATCTGGGCTGAATTCCTGGCGGAGGGGGCGCCCAGCTCCATCAACCTGGACTCTCACAGCTACGAACGCACGAGCCAGAACCTGAAAGACCCTGGACGATACTGCTACGAGGACGCGCAGGTGAGTAAGACACTGGAGAGGCAGGGAGAAGGAATAGTAATGCAGAGGAGTTCATGTGAATTTACCTCCACGGTTCATCAGATCAGTCAAATCCTCATTACACGGGCCTCTGGGGTTGTGCAATAACAATGATATTAAAGTTGTTCTCATTTATTCTGTGGACCCCACTGTGAAACCAAGAGGGAATCCACTGTTAGCATCCAACTCTTTCATGAAACGCTTCATGGTAAAATTGAAAAAAATTTAAAAACCTCATCTACACCCTCACGCAGACACAATATCTACCGCTGACACATTCGTCAATTACATTCAGTGAAGGGAGCGAGAAACTGGTTTTTAAAGGAAGAGTTCACAACTATTCAGAATGGATACGTCACCCCTTTAATTTCCCCTCTCCTCAGGTGGTGAGCGTCAGTGCTGCAGCTTCAGAAACTCTCTTGTCTGCCCCATTTGTCTTTCTTACACGCTTCATCAATATCAACTAATGGGTTTATACTGTGGAGTGATTTCTAGAGAATTCACCTCACTGTTGGATAGACAAGGTTGGTGGGAGGGGGATGGGTGGTGTCTATCAGATTACCTCTCCTGTAAAAGGCTTTAAGAAGAATTAAAAAATAAATAAATAAAAAGGAAAAGATTTCTCCTGATAGTTGGCATCCATCTTCCCCTCAGCGACTGGCGCCTTTAGTTTACTGGCTGAGTTTGCAGGTTTTGTACATCATAGGCAAAGAGCCATACATACCCAGATGAATACCTTCCTCCTTCTGGCTAACATTTAGACCGATCTAGTCTCTCCCTTCTCTGCCTCTCACATCTCACCCTCCCTCTCCGTTCAGGGCCACATCTACAAGCTGATGAAAAGTGACAGCTACGCACGCTTCCTGCGCTCCAACATCTACCAGGACCTGCTGATGGCGAGGAAGAAAGTAAGCGAGTGTCCGTGTTTGTCATCATCTCGTGGGTAAATGACTGTGTAGGGGAGACCAGGGGCCATTTTTAACTTCTCCTCAGTGATTTGGATACAGTTTTTATGTGGGTGATGTTTATTTTCTGCTCAGCGTGTCCGCAGTCGTGGAATGTTTTTACAAGCAATGTTAGAGTCACAAGATTGATTGAAATACTCACGTACAACTATACAAAAATAAAAGCAGAATTTCTAATTAATGATAAACTGAGCACCAAAAAAGTTTGATAACCATACCCAGAAGAACTGCTTACCCCCTGGGGAGCGGGTGGAAAAGGACCCTGGGGTGTTTGGGCGTGGCTCTGGGAAGCGGGCTAGGGCGCCCAACAAGCCTCTGCTGCTGGACTGAACCGCTACCACGTTTTAAAAATCCCCTCAGAGCAAAGTCTTGAATGAATTGCAAGTGTCCGCCCGTTTCTATCTCCATCAGATAAATGGAACCGTCTCAATACCAGGATTGCCACGGTAACACGAGAGAAGTCACCACAGTTTGAGATGGCATAAAATATCTGGTCTCGTTTGATGGCCTTTGAGGGTCTTGAAGGGGTTGTCCCATTTCATAGTGGTAGAATTGAACCGAAACTTTGAAAAAATATCCACATATTTTCTCACTGACCTTGCGTGAAGCAGCAGTGTGGTAAGGCGAGCGCTAAATGTTGCACGACTTTCACCATTCTTGCATTAAATCGCTTTGACGACTTCTGACAGCCGTTTTCGAACTGAAAGTTGTATGAGATGCATGCAAATATGTCGAAGCTTTGATGACTGAAATGCTGAACTCCTTTTATTCTTCCTGCGACTCCCCAGCCTGAAACAGAGCAGGGGCGACGCACCTCCCTGGAGAAGTTCACCCGCAGCGTGGTGAGTGTCCCGTCGCTTCTGCTTTCAACCCTTAAACTGCATTCATCAAAGTATAAATTGTTAATGCGACACGCAGCTGCTGTAACACACCCCTGCAGAAAAAGAAAAGACTCAATATTTAGGAGCAAAACTGGAGTAGACGCGTTTCCTGCAGACCACTGTTTCTTTTTCTCTCACTTTCCCTCCCACACTGAATCTCAAACTTTTAACTAGAAGGCGCTCTGACAGCTGTCCCCCCCCCCCCCCCGCTCTGTCTGCCTCCCACCAGGGCAAATCACTGACGGGCAAACGTCTGACGGGCCTCATGCAGTCGTCCTGACAAGGCCCGGATGACGAGTAGGAGCAACCATACCCAGAGGAGCTGCTTCCCCCCGGGGAGCAGGTGGAAAAGGACCCTGGGGTGTTTGGGCGTGGCTGCGGGTGGCGGGTGAGGGCGCCAAACGAGCCTCGACTGCCGGACCGGAAACCGCCACCACGTTTTTAAAAAAAAAAAAAATTCACCTCGGAGCAATTCAAGAGGACTGACATCATGCAATAAGTCACCAGGCCTGACACCAGGACAGTGCTGTCACAGTGTAGAGGATAAACAATGCTACTCTTCTTTAGGAGGTTTCTACCCAGAAGCCTGCGCCACGCCGGGCTTTGACGTTTTCTTCTCTTGTTGTGTTTCTCTACTATCTACACTCATGTTAATATGGTAGCTGAAGAGGCTATCGCTTTAATTTCAGTGGTGTAAACATGGAATGCTTGAATGCTGTCAAAAAGAGACTTAGAGTAATGCTGTAGCTAGCTGTTTTATCTCACATCATTCACCAGGGTGAAACAAGGGATGGCGAGGGCTCACGCTCAACATCTGCACTCTTTAACTGAACATCTGCTCAACCTTCACTCTGACTACGTTTACATGGACAAAATGTTATGTTTATTTGCCCTTATTCCGGGGGGAAAAAAAGATACGTATATGTTCTTTAAATGTTAGTTACAGCAAAAAAATGGCAACACTAATGAACAAGTTTGCCAGTTTCACACCGCCGCAATGCAAATCGACTGCCAGTTCACGACCCGGAAGTAACTGTTACTGTTGCCGTGACGTCAAAGTGATTTAGGGTGTCTGCTAGAAGATGTTTACATGCTTTAATTTTCAAAAAGCACATCATTTTGTCCACTGCTGCAGCACCTCTATTCATCCTTTTGTCTGAAAGCTCCTTTTTTAGTGCCTGTCTTTTAAAGCGGTGTGATGTTTTCACAGTGTTTATCCAAACTGCTTTATTTACACTAAAAGAAAGATGTGGAAATCTCACTTACGGGACCTTAAATCGGGAAGCGATATTCAGAATGAGACTTTTATTCAAATCAAGAATATTGTCGTTCAATGACTAGTGTGCATGTAAACGTAGTCACTGACACCAGTCAGAACTGGTGCTTTAATGGTGGAGCAGTACACCGACTTTTTAATCATGAGAGCTTTTTGATCAATCTACTAATGTGGGACGACGCAAGATTAACAACCTCTGTGTGGTTTAGTTAGTTAGAAAGCGTGTTTACATTTCACATAATTATCTTAATTATCATTCAGTAGAAACTGTCAATTACAGACTGACTGACAACTTGTACAATTTCTCCTGTAAACACCCTGTCCTGCTCTGTGTGGGTCCTTCCTGGAAAACAGGAAATTATTTATTTTTTTAAACATCTGGCAGCAGTAGGTGTTTTTGGAGTGTTCGTTTGAGACGTTTGCAGAAAATCAAACATAAGGTGTTGGTACAGGCACATGAGGATCTATTCTACATCTATTTCTTACATTACCTCACATGAAAAAAAAAACTAATTTCATGTATTTCCACTGCCACAGACTACTTTCAGCATGCATTTTCTCAACAAAAAAAAAAGCCTTGTAACAACCGCACTGAGCAGACAGAGGTGTAATCTTGTCGTCACAAAAATCAATCATTTTACAATAACAGTTGTACGACTTTAAAGCGAGTGAGCTGATATAATGTTAGGCTTTATTCTATTCTTCTGAACATTCCACTTCAGGCGGCCGTGATGAGGTTCAGTGGGCTGACCTCTCAACCATTCTTCACCTTATGTAAAGAGGACCACGATAATAAAAGGGGAATGCACAACAATGAGGGGGGATCTCTCCCGTTATTTCATGTGTGTGTCTGTTAATTCCTCCAGGAGCTGCGAAGAAATTCCTCTTTACGTCACATGAAATGTGGGAAAAAAAATGTCAAGTTCCAGAATAATCCGGGGGTTGTGGAGCCAAACATCTGCTTTTGAATGTCGAGTCCGATTCCATCGAACAGGTACATTTTCACTCTTTGCAATCACATACCACCATCTAGTGCATTTTGAATGCAAGTGCTGGTAGTACAGGTAAAATGGATGAGAAAACAGTCTGTCATTTCTGAAAGTGTTTGAATTAATCTATTTTGTGCAAAAATAGGAACTATAGTGAGTAAATAGGCAATAATTGCAAGTTAGGTTCTTTCAGTGAGAATCAGCTCGAAGTGTTTTAACATGACTTAAATCCTCAAATTATGCAGTTTTTTGTCCTTTAATTTAATATCTATAAAGGTTAGTGGGCGTCCTGCTGAATGTGCTCTTAAACTGATGTTATACTAAATTGTTATTAGACAATAAGAAAATCAATTTGGAACTCATGTAGCACATCCAGTTGTGAGGTTCTAATCCCCTTACACACAGCGCTCTCTGGTGGTGGTTGTGCAGCTCTGTCAGTTGGGTTTGAATTGCAAGCAGCACCACCTGGTGGAGCTTCAGGAAAAAGCAACATCTAAAGTTTTGTTACAGGTTTCTTTTAAAAGTTAATCTTAACTTTGTCAGGGATGAATCTTAACCATTAAGGCTACTATTTTATTTTTTGCACTTGAAAATGTATCAAGCAAAAATGTAACTCTATGATTCTCATTCAGCCCCGACCAGAAACAACTGGTGGTATTATGTCCACAAATGTCTTTCATAATTTGCCATCACATTCTGCAGTTGAAAGAAGGACAGGACAATCTGTGTGATGCGATCAAGAGTATATTTCAGAAACAGCTGCTGAAGTGTTTTCAGCCACACCATGCAGAACATACACTGCAATTACTGTCCTGCAGAAACCTTGTACCTCCAACTTAATATCTCAACATTAGTGAAAAGTAACACAAGCTGCAGCTTGTGAGAAAATAGCCTGTTATGTTAATCAAATCAATTGATCAAGTGTGGAATGTTAAAGGAATATTGCACCCATTAAAAAAATGCTCTCACCCTTGTGTTTGTTGAGGCATCAGTAAAGTTTTCAATTCAACTACATTATTGACAGGCTTAGTTTCTACTTTCTACAAACAATTGTTCTACTTGCATTCAAGTCAGTAAGGTTTATCAAGTCGACTCTAAATGTAATTGCTTAGATAACTAGGTAATGAAATAAATATTGGACGTGTGGACCGAGGGTTTACTGGCTTTAGAGCCCTCGGATGTAAAACTGTCATTTTTAGAAGTCTAAAACCAGATTGTTAGTCACTTCTGTTGTTGAAATGAAGTTCAACTTCATCTTTAACAACAATACGCTTATAACTATGCCTATGACAAAAGGAAACATCAGTCGAGACATGAATTAAGACCGTCTCGACCAATGCAGGAACAAGGTTTATGAAGGACAAGGGTAGACAATTCACGCCAAAATAAGACTTATATTATCAAATAATTCTAAGTCAATTCAACAAGAGGAACTGAAAAACAAAGCTGCTTTAATGTTCACATAATCACACATACTGCAAATATAATTAATACTGTGAGCGCCTGTAACCACAGCACAGGTCTTAATACTAACGTCCTCCTTCATGTAAGACAATCTGAGGCCTCGATCTGCAGCCGTGAAAAGTTTAGGTGTCGACTGAAAATTGTGTTTTTTCCTTCTTCTGTTTTGAAGACTGCACTAGGTAACTTTGTCGCCTCGAACACACATGAAACAGATGTTTCCATATGTCCTCTGTTGAAAAGATTGCTTTTTTAGAAGTCATTTAATCACAGGTATAGTATGTACAGTGATGCACCTGTCTGCAAACTTAATTTCAACAAACGGGATGACTTTACGTTAGTTTGGTTTTGTGATTCAGGCACATTGACTCTGATATGCTAACTACAGGAGGGGAAGCTCTAGGCAGCTACAGCGGGACAGGAGAGGGGCTGGACTCCTTTGATCTCTAGAGCCTTGTTGAAGTGTACATCCATGGTCTTAGAAGCTTTGGTGATCTTCAGGTTCTTCATGCAACCTCTGAAGGAAGTGCTGGTAGAGACGGCAGCCTGACGAACTCCATCTAACGGGGAAATAAAATGATGACGTTTCACTGCAGAGTTGCATGTAAAGTTAAAATGACCTTCTTTGTTCCTGTGTGTGTGTGTGTTATAAAGTAGTCGTACCAGGATATCCTCCAACGTAGATGGGGTCGTTTGTGTCACACGTGTTGGAGCGTGCGTTCGGGCTCTCCGCCTTGCTCTGCTTCCCGTCGACCACCAGCTCCAACCGATGGCGGAACTTGTTGGCGGTGACGGAGTGCCACTGGCCGTCGCAGAAGCCCTGCCCCTCGGGAGCGTGCTCCGCTGTGATCCGTCCAGCTCCGTTATCGACATTAAAGAGCAGCTAGTGGGAGGGGAAAAAGAATTGTTGATCTCTTTTTGCAGAGCAACAAAGTGCAACTTTTGTAACATTCCTAACTTTAAAGGGATAGTTTGAGGTACTTGTCTTTAGTAAGTGTTTTACCCTTACTAGATGACCGTCAGCTCTCCCCCTGTGTGGAGAAGCAGTGAGTAGCACTGACAGGCAAGCAGAGCATCGTAATGCGATCGACAGCAAGATGTATTTTAACCACCTAATAGAAGGCACAGAAATATATTTCTGTTTAACTTTACACTATATTTTGAAACTTTTTTGGCCCTTTCCTTTTGCGCTACATTCCCCTCAACCATACAATGTCTGGATTCCTACGTGCAGCTGTTTGAGGCAATGTAAAGCACCAACAATGTTCAAAATATAACATACACTTAAAAGGATATATTTTTACTTAGGTGGCTAAAATACGCCTTGCTGAAGGTCCTGTTTTAACGCTCTGCTTCCCTGTAGGTGCTACTTGCTGCCTCTCCACACAGGGGGAGAGCTGGTGGTCATCTGTTGCAGGTAATACACTGACTAAAGTACTTCAGAGAACCCCACTTCAAAAGACCTGAACTATCACTTTAAGGCTATAGCAAGCAATTGTTTAGCTTCGCAAAAAGAGTTGGAATTGGGTGAAACTGCCGGCCTGGCTCTCTCCAAACAATCAAAATCTGCTCCCCAGCACCTCTAAAGTTTTAGAATGAACAGGTTTTAATATGTCTGATTCATACAAAAGGGCAAATATGACAACTGCCATTTTACAGGGGGTGGTAGACAAGTCCCTGTATAGCCGTTAAATTGTTGTTTTTTACATTTTAGTTCTTGTCTGGACTAAACAAATGGGGTGTGGTGTTCTAATTAGTTGCCCTTATCAGTCTTTCTGCTTAATTATTTAACAGGCAGACATGAAAGTGGTAATGAGCTCTCCGTCTAACTCGCCGCCAGTGATAAGTGTGTTTCCCAGGATGTTGAACCATTCCTTCAGTCACTGTAATCTACCTTGCCCTGGACGATCTCTATTCCCAGTCCATCGCTGGCTTGGTTACTGATGGCCAAGAGCACGCCACTGGTTCTACTGGTTCTGAACTCCAATGCTATCGACACATCGAGACCCACTCTGTACAAAGCAACTACACACAGAGAGAGATTTTTGTTTACACACAGAATGAGAGAAAGAAAAAAAATACAAAGTCTGAAAATCTACAGCAGTCAAATGGCTTATCAGCGTCTCATCTCACCTGCTTTCAGGAAGCCAGTGCCGTCAAAATAGGTGCCCGTCTCCGTGGCGACGAAACATGTTCCCACCATGTGGGTGGACGTGGGCGCGGCCATGTTCAGTTTGAAGTCCTCGACAACAGACTCGGTACGACCTAGGCAAAGAGGAGAGGGGACGCAAATGTCTTAACACCAACTTTGTAGCAAATATTAAAGATAAACAACACATATTATAGTTAAACTCATCAAATACCTGTGGTGGCTGATTTAGTGCTCACAGGACCTCCAACCATCTTAAGGTTACGGATACAGCCGTTAATACTGTAGAGGATCTAGAAACAGAAGAATGATCAGTTTAATCTGACAGAAATCACTCAGTAAATACTGACCAGTCAAGCTTCATTGTCACCGTTTATGTCTAACTGTGAATTACATTGACTGACACACTTTCAGAGGTGTAAGTGTGTATCTGTGTGTTTTACCGGTCCTATTCTCTTGGTGGTGTAGTTCTTTGGTAATCCGCCAACGTACACCACTCCAACCACGTCCAGCAGGTCAGCCTGGGAAGAAGAAGACAACTTATTAATGCAACAATAAAACAAATATGTAAAAGACTCCGTCAGTTGTGTTTATTCTTGAATATTTTGTCTTTGTCAGCCATGCCGCTACGTGTATGTGCAGTTACACAGGAGGAAATAACGTACCTTCTTTGGACTGATCATCTGTTTACTGTATCGTCCGTCGACTAGGAGTACGCTTCTCTGCTTGCTACGATTCACACGGATCTGAGGGGAGAAAACAAGAAGGAAACAGAAAAGATATGAATAAACATGGGGGGGGGGGGGGGGAGAACAGAGCACAGTTCTTTTTCCAAGATCTTGGATGTAAAGAAAAAGATGAATGTTGCCTTCATGTGCTCTCACTTGAAATATAGATTAAGTATTTATTAACTGTGACAAAGGGGTTAATTCTTCCAGAGAAAAGGGACCTTCTGTGACAAATGAGGCAAAAGGACCTAATATTCTGAACTAAGAGAGAATCTGCCAAACGAGGATGAATGAAGAATTAACTGTCCTAACCTTGTGCCAGTTCCCGTCATTGATGGAGAAGGGGACGCAGCCGGATATGTTTCCATGACCAAGATCATAACCCAGACACACCTGTCCATCCTTGATCTGCAGGAAGAGAGACAAAGCGTTAATATTCCCTGTGTGAAACAGACAAACTACTTCAGCCTCTGTACAGTCTCTACACAGACAGAAAACAGAGGAGGGATGTGAAAAGATGGGGAGTATGAGGCTGCACAATGCCATATGTTAAAATTCACCTCATATCGTTCTTTGATAAAGCAGTCATAACTTCTATGTTCTACACACTTTGACACGAAAATCTATTCAGATGCTTAATTCCATAAAAAGAAGCAGGCACTGTTAATCTGACGTAAAGCTTGACTGCTTTCAGACTCAACTTGTGTTTTCCTATTAAACTTTTGAAGATCACTGGTACAAACGGGGAACATAATTGTATGTAGTGACAATCAGAGCAGTAGATGGATACCTGTATGGAAACAAAGTCGGCATGGTTGATTCTCGCCATGTAGAGGACGAGACCGGACTCCTCCTTCGTCCTCAGCTCAAGCTCCAGTACCAGCCTGAGACAGAAACACAAATGTCAGATTACAAGATTACAGCATATATCCTGTAACCCGGGTATTACATCATGTTTCTATGCGATGCTTTGCACTTTTTAATCAGAATACTGAAAAAATACTGGCATCTGACACGTGAAGCACTTCCCTGCAACAGTAATGACATTTTTCCAACAAAAAGGATGCGCTTAATTCTCTGTGTGTTGTTTTTGTTTACGTATGTTTTTCCAGCTTTGACAGATGCATTTGATTTCAACAGCAGGAGCAGGATCAGAATCAGAAAGTAAGTTTACACATATGAGATACTACTAAAAGTACTTAAAAGACATAATAGAACTATAAAAATATAAATGGAGTGCAACTGTTTTAGGTAGGTGAAGACACTGATATTGCAATGTGCTTAATAAGAGTAGTGGTTAGAATAAATGCCCCAGACTTCCACAGAACAATAAAATTTTATTACATCAAGTAAGCACCTGAAATGCACATGAACCATTTCCTTGTCTGTAGAACTAATAGCGGTATATCTGTATAAAATGTATTTCTTTATCTTTCCATCATTGTGTTTTTGTTGGTGTCAGTTTGTGAAATTTCTTATTATATTCTATCTTCGATCTTATTTTCCCCCTCATGTGTGAAACCCAATGAAAAGAATAGTTCACAGAATAATCTTTATAAATTCCTTACTTTCTTTGGCATCTGTGAAAATCACACGTGTGTTATGTGTTAAATCGAGTGACAGAAATAAAAATGACATTTCTGGTGATTCATTTTCTGTGTCTGGTCCAAGTTGTTTTCTCTCTTGTGCCCTTGAGAACTGATGAAAGAAGGTTTTGCCAGGATAATCCTTCTTAGTTCTCTTTAAGTCTGTTAAAAAGTGAAAATAATTCAGGAGTTTCTTTTTGCAAAAATTCAGCTATTTCTTTTTTTCATGTGTTAAATCAAATGAAAACATTTTGTCATAAGAGAAACATCTCTTTGCATGTGTAAAAGTGATTAAATGATCTTTACAGGACAAAAAGAAAGAAAGTTGTGCCGGGATAATCTTAATGAGTTAGTCTTAATGTGAAGAACAACAAATCTGTAGATTTTTGGCTATGTGTGAAACAGAGCGAAAAAAAATGTGACGTCTTGCAAGAAGAATTTGCCTCAATACCACAGAATAAAACAATAACGTGATCGTTCATGCTGAGTACGTACCTCTCTCTGACTTTGGTGTCATCGAAAGCGAAGGTCATGTGGCTATTCCTGCTCAGGCCAAACTGATAGGCCTTCTCCAGCGCGGTCGGGGCCATGGCAGAGGCACATGAATCCTGGAGATTGGACAGAACTTGTCAGCTACTCTGACAGGGCATCACAACTCTGCTCCTGTTGCCTCTCGTCAACAAGAACTCTAACACTCGAGCAGAACGCGTGACAATCACTGTGACAGTGTTTCTGATTGCTGATGTGAGGTCAATATCTAATTAGTGAATTAACTCAGTATCAGCCCCCAAATACTGATACTGGATCTAATCAGTCCCAACTCTACAAATTACCATACTGAATATTTCAGATGGTCCCAGACAGTTGCAGCATCTGGCCCATTAAAATCTGTTTAATTGCTTCATCTTTCATCAGTTTCTTTCTTCTTCATCACCTCAGAGTGGCTCCTGCCAAGGTGGATTTCGCCGAGGCTGTTTTGAAAATCAGTGGCCCCTCCCACCGCTTGATTCTCGCGAACCTCGCTTGGATCAGAGCCAAACATCAGACGCGGCGGTCTGATTTTCCTTTGATTATGGGCTTCACTTTGGCAGCAGGGTAAACAAAGTGTAATTTCTGTGGCCCATGTCATTTTTTCCAGGGTGCAGTTGAGCCAAGTGACCAGAAGGTGTCAGTGTTGTAATACAAGTAAAGGTATCTTGTTGTTTTTTCTTTTTTACTTTCTCCTGCAGTTTTCTTCTGGCTCCTCTTCATTCCTCCTCAAGTCATTCCCTCTACTCTTATTTCATGTCTGTCCTTCATTTTGTTGCCACTTTCCTTTCCTCATTATCTGACTTTAACACATTTTCCTCATTTCTCTCCTTTCCTGTCCACCTACCCTCTTATCATTCCCTCTCCTCTTACATCCTCCTCTCTTCCTCTTTACCTCCCATCAGCTCAACTTTCCGTCGCTCTTCTTCACTTCAAATCATATCTCCTCTCTGCCTCTTGTCTTCCTCTTCTATCGGTTTCTAGTCTCTCTTCTACTGCTGTTCTTCTTCTCTTTGGCATTTTATCCCTCTTTTCACAAGTTTCGTCTCCACTGGTTTTAATTCCCTTTTCTACCCACCTTTACCCCTTTTCTTTATCTCCATCTCTTCCCGCCGCCTTCCTCCACACTCACCCCGTTCCTTCCAGCTCCTCTGACCTCTCATGCTGTACCCTCCCCACTCGCCCTCCTCCACCTCTCCTTGTCTAGTAGTTCTCTCCTATTGTCCTCCACTCCAACCTGTGTCACTTTCCTCTCCCGTTGTTTAGGCCCTCTCATCTTATTCTCTCCTTTTGTTTAACTTAATTCTCTCTTTCCATCTCACTGCATCTCCTCTCCTCACATCTCACCTTCCCTTCAATCTTTTTTTCTCTCTGTGCTTACCAACCTTGCCTCTTCCTCTTCTTCACTTCCTGCACTACCACTCATCTAATCTCTTTTCCTCTCTCCTTTCATATCTTGCTCTTATATCTCCCTCCTCTCCTTCTCCACTCCTACTCCTTCTTTCCTCACCTGTTCACACACTTTCCTCTTTCCTTCCCCCCCTTTTTTCACTTCCTTTCTATCTTATCGCCTCCTCCTCTAAGTACATCTCCTGTTAAGTAACAAAGCTGCTTTGCCATAGCTCCAGTGTCACTATGAGACAAAGTTAGAGAGAGAGAGAGAGAGAGAGAGAGAGAGAGAGAGAGAGAGAGAGAGAGAGAGAGAGAGAGAGGGAGAGCATCTGAGACGACTGGGCGTCGGTGTGTGTATGTGTGTCTTAATCTCGCCTCTCCTCTTGTTCTCTTTCAAGTGAAGACATTCCCCACACCGTGACCTTGCTTTGTTGCAGCTGACACTCACCTCTTATCGCGCTCCGTCCTCATATCCGCTCCTCCTCCTCAGCCTCCCTCTCTTTTTTCCCTCCTTCCCTATCTAACAAAAGCGAGATGTCACTTGCTCAGAAGCTCTTTCCTTCCCTCTCCTTTCATTCCTCGCCCGCTTCCTCTCCTCCTTCTTTCCATTAAGCCAACAAAAGGCGGCCGCCGCTCTGTTCAGAAAGACTCTTCCCTTTTCTTCTCCTCCTCTTCCTCCATGGCTGCACCTTTTCTCTCCGCTCCCATCTCTCCGCTCTCCGTCTTCTATCCTCTTTCATCCTCCTCCTCTCCTTCAATCCCTCTCTCTCATCCCCTGCACGTCTTTCCATTAAGCTGACAATAGGCAGACGGCCTCCCATTCAGAATGGCTGCTCTTTGGTTGGAGGTCACGCCAATAGAATCAGAAGTCATTTAGTCGGGATTTTGTTTTAAATGTGTGTGAGCGCGAGTGAAGACGAGCTGCGTGGGTATGTGAGCGTTTGTAAGAGTAGCCACCGCTCCGGAGAGATCAGACGTCTCCGTTCTGCTCATTGTAGGTTTCAGAGAAGCTTCTCTTTTGGCCTCTGGTAACAATTAGCTTAAGCCACAAATGTTCTGCTCAACTCATGACCCATTTAAAAAAGGCAGTGCAGTATTCCTTAAGCAAATGTCATCCGTCAGTAGATTGCCTGATAGTGTTTCATACGTAGCTCTTGAAACTTTAAAAGCTGAGGGCAACTAATACCGCAGGTAAAGAAGCTTCACAGCTGCACTAAGAGTCGAGGGAGACAGACATGTCTAGGCCATTTCTACCCCTCTAGTAGTAGACTGAAGTATATGACGAACTTCAAACTAACCACCTGAAAAGAAACAGCTATCATGTGAGTCATCAAGTAGGTGGCCTGTTACAACACCTCACCATGAGAGTGTCATATGACAAAGACTATTCCTTTCCCTCAACAACTAATGTCAAGGGCTCCCGGGCATAGCACAATAACCCCCAGCTGCTGAAGTAGAGCTGGACAGTGGCCACCCGCTGAAGGGTCGTGGCCGCGCAAGGCACTCACTACAGATGTGAAGTAGGTGGACGTTGTAAAGCTTTACTCTACTGTCTTTCTTTGGGTGATAATAGCTTAAAATAGGAAATCACAAAGAAAAACCCTTAAATCGGAGACAAGAGTAACTTATGTCCCATAAAAGCGACATCAGGCTCAATAAATGTTTATGAGAACATTCTGTGCATTCTGTAAAAAAAATTCTAATCAGGATTGCCATCTTTAAAGTTCAGTGCCCTTAAATCAATGATCTAGATTGCAAAAAAGACATGAAAGTAAGAGAGGGAAGTCAAAAAAATGTTTGAGTGATTGATGTTGGTGAGCTTGACATTATCAAGCTGTGCCCTTCAGATCACTGGTGTTACCTTGCATGACGTGAGAGCCATCTAAACATACAAAGACTTGTTTTGGACCCTCACTGTCCTTCAGCGTCCAGAAACACCAAACCGACATGTGGCCGGCTCGTACATTCACATTTCCGCACCACCAGGTGGCGACAGGCCGTATTCATAAACCAGACTACTGATACTGTCATGATCATTTACAGCAGTGTATGTATAGGTTTGTGTGTGTGTGTGTGTGTGTGTGTGTGTGTGTGTGTGTTTGTACCATGTCCGGGCTGGGCTCTTGCGCAGCAGTGGGTGGGGCTTCAGCAGCAGTTGGGGCGGAAGCAGGTGCAGCAGGGGGCGTGGCCTCCTGCAGGTAAGCAGTTGGGAAGTGGTAGTCAGGGGATTAGTGGCAGCGATAGTGTTTATGACAAGCACACAACTGTCCAATCAGCTACACGCAGGCTATGATGTCATAAAAACGAAAGGTCAAAGAGGTTAGTGAACCAACAGAGGAACGCTTAGACGAATATGTAAGGCCTTGTTCCCGATTTTTTGTTTTGCAGCAGAGACTCTACCCTGAGTTATACTTTGTTCACATTGAATTCCCTTACAACTGAGGGAAATTAGGGAGCTGTGATTTAAAAGGCTAATTATAGGCAGTTGTCACATCATCAATCAGAACAGCAAGTATAGAAGAACTGAAAAAAACCCACAGAATCTCACTTTCCTGAGGTTCACTGTAAGGTGCCCCCTTTCAGAGCCTCTCCAACCTCTAAATTGGGGCTCACAACAGTCTCAAGAATCAGAAGAAGAGAATATGAAGTGACAGATAAAGAAGCCTCTTCACTCGGGAGCATGCTGAGACTGTTGTTTACTGTCAGCTGTGATTCAACTTGTGATTAAGGTCTCCGCTCTGACAATATCCTTTTACCGTTGATGAAAAATGCATGTTGCAACCTGTGCGCTGAGCACCGTCACACGGTGAGCACAACATGACACGCTTCTATTAAAAAGACAAACATGCTGACTTCTCCGCCGAAGAGGGAGAACATGTATCCATCTCTACAAATCCTTTGTTGAATCAGAAGAACTTCAAATTGTGTAATTGCCAAGTTTGTGTCATGATTCAGCCTTTTGTAAAGAACAAAGAAATGCACACTGTAGAAAAAGGCCAGTGGAACAAACGCTAATTAAGGGAGACACTCATCCTCGACACTCTGCACATAGTAATGCTGGTGGAGGTAAAGGGGCATTATGTAGTTTTGGAGAAGGATTTCAACATTTACAATATTCATGATAATACAAAACTAATAATACAAAACTCAAACAACAATAACCAGAACACTGTTTGAAGCTTTTAAAGCTGGCAGGGTCCGCCAAAAATAAACCAAGTAAATCAGTATAAAATTCTGTTGTCCTTAAAGTCAGTTTGTTTATTCAGTCAATGAAGATCTTTCTCTTCTGATTAAGGTCATGACCTCTGAAGACCAAAACCTTTTTAAAAATCTTCCATTATCCTCTTACAGTCTGGTGAGACATTTGCTTGTATCTTGCAATTTTGTTTCTGCCATAATGGACTTAAAAAGGATCAAAATGAACACAATACCCAGTAAACAAAAACAGAGATCATAAAGATAATTACCGCAGAGCATCTGTTAAAATGTAGATGGGAACTCACATGCTGCGGTTTACTGTATATCATAAAACAGATGAACTTACTGCTCCGTAGAGCAACAAACCAGAGAGTTATATCTGAGCTGGCATCGCTCTTTGGCTCCGTGCTCCATGATCAATGTCCTTTTAGAGGTTTAGTTTAGCCGGTAACTGGGTAACTGATAAACTATGACTGCTGTGAGGCTTGTAATACATTACATACGTGAAATATATTGCGATGATAAGGGTGTGACGTGAATGACTCATTGCTCAGCGTGCTCTTAGCATCGCGGCTAAATGTTAGCTGAGAGTGTTTTGGCTCCTGCGAGCTCATAAAGCATATATGGCATGCACGGTTAGCATAGCGTAGCGCCGCGGCTCCGCACTGCATGACAGCTTGCCAAGAGGTGGAGTTTAGTGGCTCAAGGCTAAAGGGACCATAAAGAAGAGTTAATGGGCTGTACAACTGCTGTGTGATGAAGCGCTAAGCTAACACGGCGAGGCCACGGCTGCATTTCATCAGAGAGAAATAGGTGTGTGTTGGTGTGCGTGTATGACTGAGTAACAGTGAGAAAACAAAAGTAGAACGTGATTGCATATTGGCCTATGTGCATCTTTTTACTGTACTTAAATGAAGATATGTGGGGGTTTTTCCTCACTTTTATTTTTAATACCACAACACCTTCTGATGAACAGTATTGCTGATGATTCTTATGCCTATGAGTGTGAGTGTGTGTTCCCATGCTAATCAGGCCCACTTACAGCAGGAGAGCCTGGAGGAGGTGTAGCGGGGGCCGGGGTCGGCGGAGGACTGAGTGGCTTCGACGCCTCCTTTTCCTCCTCGGGCTCCTCCTCGTCTGTCGGGAGAGGCGGAGGCGGCGGTGGCGGGGCGAGGTACGGGCACCTGCCGATTTCGGCGTTCTCAAAGGACACAGGCTGGGAGAAATCTGAGAGGCTGAGAGACGGACGGGCCATTAGGTTTAAGACAGGAATCATTAGCTGAAATGCTGAAAAAAAACACTGTAATGTCAAAGATGGCAGCGTGAATGACACACATCCCGCCCCTTTTACCTCCAAACGCCAATTGGCTGATTGAGCGGCAAGAGGTTGATGTCTGATTCTGCAAAGTAACTAGAAACTAAAGTATTCAAATAAATACAGTGGAATACAAAGTTAAAAGTTCCCCTCTGAACTGTAGTGGAGTAGAAGTATAAACAAATGATTATTCCTCTTTAATTTGTTGTCCGTTAAGTCTGAATGCACCTTAAAAAGCAAAAGTAATTACAGTAAGAGTTGTCTGAGTCAGGTGCTTCAAGAACAACAACAGGAGACACACACAAGAATGATGAGGGCTCACCAACAGAGAGACGGATGTATATTAGGCAGAAGTATGAGTGCTGGGGTGATAGGGGTGAAATAAGGTGAGCGATAGACAAACAGACACAAACGTAAACACGGAAAGATGAGAGAGGAGTGTAATTTGAGTTATGAGTATGTTTATGATGTCGGACAGCTCTATTACTGCTGTTCGGGCAGAAAGAGATGCCGACTTTATCATCATCATCAACAACAACACCACCGTGACCTCCTGCGATCATATTAACTCCGCTTTAACCCAGCAGTGTATGAGAGCAAAGTAAGGCCTGTTATTTACCGCCAGAGAACATTATTGGGTAAACATTTGGATAACGAGACAAAGATGCCTAGTGTGAAACCCAAGTATTTAATACAGAGTGTTCAAGGTGAACAGTGAAGGAAATTAAATTGATCGGTTTTGCCTGCGTCAGTGTTTTAACATGGTGGAGTCATAGGGGCAGAGAAATATTCTAAATCAGAAGCTGAGTCTGTTCTTTTGCCCCGTATTTATCTTGTGATGCCCGGACAAATATTGCCTGAGGATGTATCATAATCACAAACAGTTTTGGGTAAGAAGAAAATAACTGTCTTTAAGGTAAGTGGGCAGGGTCACACCGTCTCTAGAAGTTAGGTATGGATGTTATTTCAGCTCAATAGTGTGAAGACATGGAGGATAAATGTGTTGGCAGGTATTTATTGTTGTTTCTCTACTCTAATTCAAAGCTTTTGTTACACATTTTGTCATAAGTCATATGCACATTTAGCAAAACATATTGACTAGATGTTACATACACGTTGTTGACCATCAGGTTCCATATACATCCCTGGAACGGGACATTGGCTGTGGTGGAAGTCTGCTCCACTTCTGCAGGAATACCACCGAGGAAGATCCTCTGCAAGTTCACCGGCTGGTCGTTGGGAAGCGCTGCCTCCCTCTTGGCCTCTTCGTCCACCTGAACCGCATAAGATCTGGTGGAAAACACCCACAGAGATTTCACAGAGTAATAATCTACAATATTGCTGCACAGCTAGGGAAATGAACACAGGACTGAACAGCCTCACAAACACCGACCTGCCAGGCAGCCTCTCTATGCGCAGCGAGTGCTCTCTCCCATCACTGAGTGTGCCCTGTTCAGGCCGTCTGATGACACGACGCGGACTGTGGCTGCCGGTAAATACCAGGACCTCCAGAGAGCCTTTGTTCAGCATGACTGAGAGGTAGGGCTGCAGGAGTTGGAGATAAACTTTATTAGCTGCGGAAGTGTGAACATGGTAACTACTCTCAGGACACAGAGCTGGGGAGAGGAGATGAAATGGAGACAGTGAGGTCCAGGTTGATACACGGTAGAAGGGCTACGAAATTCAAGATAAACTAATCCCCACTATATAATAATAATATACACTGTACATGTACTGTACAACAGATACCACCTAAAAGGCCAATTATTCAACCACTACCGACAATGCTAGATTAGAGGGGAAATTAGACTCCTTATATTATGTATTCAATACTGGCAAGTGAAAATAATAAAAGAAAACAGTTTGATGTTGAGTAAAAGTTTAGACAACCATCTGCAGCAATGTTAAAGCATCATGTAAGTGTGGGTGTATTTTTTTATAAATATAGCTTTTATTTAGTCCCCTGGGCAGGATATGCAGCATTCGAAGTGTGTTGCCGACAAAAAACAAATTGATAACACAAAAGATCTCACAGGGTTAGAACTAAACAATAATGGAATTATAAAAATCATGAATGATGTTTCCCTAAAGAATCCGACTGAATATCACTTCCCAAGAAATAGAGAAAGAAAAAAATATGAAAAAAAAAACAACTTGGGAGCTGAGTGTGAAAGTTCAAATTCTCCAGTAGTTTAAAAATAAATAAATGATAATAACACATTTTTTTAGAGCTTTTAGTTGTCTTTAATGTGGTGTAAATGTTCGGAAAATAGTAAATGGACCTTATCAAAATGGAAAAATACTTAACTACAAACACAAAATCAAAAAGGACAATTCTCCCCAAAATCCCCAAAGTTTTGGAGATATCGGTCGTTCATATACTATTTTCTTCCAAGTGAACTACATCCGCCAACCTTATCACAGCCTAAAAGGAAATGAGCATCTATTCATGGATGAGAGGCTTGTGACACTGCGGGATATGAACATCCTTGTTTTTTTGATTAAGCCATTTCTTGTTTTATTTTGTAGGTTATATCGTTGTGTGTCACATTTTTACCTTACACTTCCTGTCTTTTTCTTTTTCCTATGTTTTCTTTGTGCTCACCTGTGTTTCATTTATTAATTAGCCCCTGTGTATTAAAGTTTGTGTGTTTACTTCACTCTTTGTACACTCATCTTTGTTTCCATGTCTGTTCCCCATCTATCTGCAATTATCTGCATTACCGGCTGTGTTCCTCTTGCCATCATCATTTTAATTTCGTACCCTTTTGCTGTTGCTTTTTGTTGCCTGATTTTGTTACATGAACTATAACTTCAGATCATGAAAGCTAACTTTATGGTACGTCTTCCTGCCTGACAAGTGTCTAGCATTTGGGTCGGTATTTGATCAGACATATAGCATACATGGCTGAGCTGTAATGTTAGATAGCTTAGTTAGCTAGCCTACAGACAATACAATCAAGATGGATAAAAAGCCCTATAGGGAAGAGGAAACGTGCATTTTTGATTTTGGGTGAACTGTCTCTTTTTAATATAACTGGAATACATCCAGGCAAGAAGCAGGGAGCACCTTTAAATAAAAATTTAAATAATCAAAATTTATTGGTTTATAGCTGCCCCATTAACATATCTCACATACTAAAATATCATACTATAAACTCAACTTGGATAAAACATGTCCATCTACGACTTGCTGCACTTTTTTAAAATGTTTGTCAGGAAGAGGAGAGGAGGAGAAAGGAAGGACACGGGGAAGAAAAAAACAGGCAGATAAGAGAGAAGACAAACAGCAGGGAGGAGAGACTGGGGATTAAAGAGCAGGGAGAAGTCAAAGGGGAAAGTGGGGGGGATGAGCGGGGAGGATAGCGTGGGTATATAGAGAGAAATTGGAGGGAAATAAGTGAGGCAGGAGAGGAGTGGAGAGCGGGGAGGAAAGGATAACAAGAGATGAGAGGAACAGAGAGGAGAGGATAATAGGGGGAAGAGATGAGAGGGCAGAGAGCAAAACAGCGAGCGAGATAGAGATGGGGAGAGAGAGACAGACAGAGAGGTGCTAGAGAGCAGCGGTGCAGGGTCAGGCTAATTTGAATTTTAATTCACTGTGTGCCAGAGGGCGAAGTGGGAGACAATTTACCACCTGAAAATGGAATTTCAATTTGAGGTCGGGGACAAATTGAACTGAGATGTAGCTACAACATGCCTCTCGCTGCGCTTTCTCGCACGCACAGTTACAAAGGCATGCACACACACACACACACACACACACACACACACACACACACATGCACACACACACACACACACACACACACACACACGCACACACGCACACACACACACACACACACAGGTGCACAGATGCAGACACATGTCACACGTACAGACAAAGGCAGATTAACTCACACGAGCACATGCATTTATACTCTGAAGGAAAGACACACACATAGACACACGGACATGTAGACCATGAAACCAAATACGCAACAGACTGTGAAGCTAACGCGCATAAACGCTAACCCGTATTCACAAGGAAAATCATATGTAGCGCTCATACACAGACACACACACACATACATGCAGGCTGCCCTCAACATCTTTTGAAGTCCATACATGTATGATTATATTTTGGCTTTGGGTTTCATGTGTGTGCCAGTTTCGGTGTGAAGGTAAAACAGGCTGAAGCTGCGACTGAAGTCAGCGCAGAGAGCAGACCGGGTGAGGCAGGTTTTTAGTGTTTGTGGTAGTATTTATGAACCAAGCTAATGTCTTCATTGTTTTGTAACAACACACCTCGCAGCTAACAGAAGTTTTATTTATACTTTGGGCTGGAATGACGGTTTTCAATCTAGCACAGCAAAAGCTTTGTCAGGAGTTTGCGGTACTGTGTATGACCATTTATAATAATATAAATAATAATATATATATAATAATAATATATATATAATATATATAATATATTATAATATAATATAAGAACTGGTGTGTTATATTTGGTGTGCATAGTCTGCATTATTAAAGAGGCCATATTATGCTTTTTGGGGTTTTGCCTTTACTGTATTGTGTAATGAAGCATTTTTTGAGCATGTAAAGGGTCCAAAGTCCATGCCAAAGGGAGTTACTCTCTCCCACAGAAAACACTGCTCCTACACTGCCTGAAACACCTGGTTTGGAGTCGAGGCTTGACTTCCGTAACTTATGCTTGTGCATCACAATCTAACAGGTGTTTTATAAATATGTATCTTTATATATCTATTATCAATCAAATATATACACCCCAGTCTGTCAGCAGACATAGAGTTGCTATTGCTGTAGCAGCGTTATTTTAGATCACACTACCTTGCTCGGCATGAACAGCCTTACTTTGCCTGATTGGCTACATCCTGCCTTTTAAGTGATGCGCATGTGCAACTCTCACCAAAGCTAGAGAGATGTCTCACTCTGTATCTAAAACAAGAGTGTTCATAACACAGTGTAAAAAAGGATGCTGAGGCTATTCTACTAGCTTACTATGCTACTACTAACTTGAAAATTAGCATAATATGCCCCCTTTAATGTTTTCTTTTTTACTTTATTTTTCTATTATTGTATTTTGTCTTGTATCGTTTTTATCTGTCACTGAATCACTGTTTTCCCTCTGCTTGCAACTCTTCAGCTGCAGGAATCGATAAAGACTTATCTTATTCTTATATTATGTTTGCAAGTATATTTTGAGGGAGGCTAGTTTGATGTACATCAACACCGACATCAGTTTTTTGTCATTATTATGTGTAGTTATTCCAGCTACAGCAGAAACACTTATTTAATTAATTGATAAGATGTGCAA
The DNA here is from genome assembly GCA_963678695.2 of Diplodus puntazzo. Taxonomy (NCBI): domain Eukaryota; kingdom Metazoa; phylum Chordata; class Actinopteri; order Spariformes; family Sparidae; genus Diplodus; species Diplodus puntazzo. Next base: position 13,404,141 of record OZ023172.1, read on the forward strand.
TCAAATATCAAAATATATGAGAACTGGTTATCTTTGGATTTGTAGTTTTGGAAACTGTACTGCAGATTTGTCCACAATCTCATTCTAATTTCATAGGTGCAACAATCAATTGAGAAAGTAATGAGCAGTTTAATTGGTAATTGTTTTGCAGCTCTTTTAACAACATCAAGAGGTTGACGACTGAAATTAGCCAATATTATGGAAAGATTAACCTTTCTCAAACCCCTACACCACCGCCCCCTCCCTCCACTCTCTCAACCCACTTCCACTCAACATGGAGGGTCTGCCACATGAAGCACCATTCTAAACCAATTAGCCTGGAGTGGAAGTTGGTTCTGAAACCCTTCAACAGTGAGTCTGTATCCATGCTGACATACTGACCACGTGCAACTCTTGTGCTGCATTCGTCATGGAAGACACTCAGTACAAATTTTACTACCTGTACAAACATAAACTGCTCAAACGAAGATACAAATTTAAAATTGTCATACAGACGTTTACAACTTCTCACATGCTAACTTCCTGGGTTAGCCTACAAAAATACGTAATCAATGAAGCACTTTACCTTTCCCTAACATAGAAAACGGCAGACATGTTCAATCAATTGTACATTTTTTGTATTTAGAGGGACGGTTGACAAAACCAAGCAGCTTACAACATCAGACTGTATAACAAGAGGATGTTTGCGAAACATTTTTATATTTTGAGAAATCTTTCATTTCAGCCAGAATGATGAGTAGCCCTTACAAACACTCATCATGGCCTTCTCTCCACTTTGCTGATCATATTTCTATGACACCAAATTCTTCTTACATTTTGTGGAGGGTCAAACTTAATTTTTTTTCTTCCATCCTCCCTCGCTCCTTCTGGCATCATCTCTTTCCACTCTTCCTCTCACCACACGCTCTTTCATCTCAGCTTCCCGTATTCTGCTCCGAGCTTCCTCCTCCTTTTCATCTCTTCTCTCTGTGACTATTCTCTCTTTTTCCATCTATCAACTCTCCTCATCATTTCATTTTTCCCCTTTTCTGGCCTCTCCTCTGTTATCCTCCACGCTAGTGGCATTTTTCTTCTTTCCGGCTCTGCTCTTTCACCTCCATCCTTCCTTTCACCTCTAAATCTCCCTCCGCTATCCCTCCATCCTTTTCTCTCCTGTCCCCTTCTCTCTTCGCCTGTCTCTCCGTCCCTCTCTAAAACATCCATTAGTCAGGGCCAAGTTGAGTTGATGGTGTTTTTAACCTCGCTTAACCTTTCTGCACACGCACACACGTACGCACAGGCACGAACACGCCCTGCCTGCCAGCATAGTTAACAAAAATAGATTTATGCGCCCAACCACCAGTGATGATGGATAAGCTGGAGGTAACCCCCCGTCCTCTTTCTCTCACACAGATACACATTATGCTAAAACACCCACGCAAATGAGCACCCATATTTGCACACACACACACCTGCAAATTTGAATGCATGTGCAAACACAACCGTCACAAAACAAATGCATCGTGTATCCAGCAGAGATTAAATAATGGGTTTGTTTATTTATTTATCTATCTATCAGAGATTAGGATGAAAGAGGGCCTCAAGCGAGTGTGTGTGTGTGTGTGTGTATGTGCCTATGTATAAATATGTGTGTCACTGTGTGTGTTTGAGTGATTGTGCTTAGTCATAAGACAATCTAATTAGCACAGATGCCAACAAACTTAAATCTCATTAATATGCACTCATGGAAACTTCATTCACTTAGAGAAAATGTGCTGGTGCGCATGTATGTGCACGTGTGTGTGTTTGCCTGGTCAGCTAAAAGCGAAGGTAGCTACTATACGATACATCAACGACCACTATGTCTACGTGCCTTTGGCCATTTGTCTGTGTGTGTGTGTGTGTGTGTGTTTTGGATAGAACACAATCCAATTAGCCCAGCTGCCAACAAATGCAAATCTCATTAATATGCACTTATGGAAACGTCATTCACTTAGGGAAAGAGGTGCAGTATTTGGGTGTGTATGACTGTGACCATGTGTTGGACCCACCTCTCCAGATTGCCTGCGTCTCCTGTTTGCCTTTCGGGCCTGGGGGGGGGGAAGATTTTTTTTTTTAAATGGAAGAATTACAACGTAACCAATCATTACACAATTTCTCATCACTTAATGTGAACATGTTTTACTACAGCTAATTTTATACCAAATACTTATAGCATACATTGTCATAGCAAACTGTTGCAGTTTTTTGTACAGGAAATGAAACAATACTGTGTTTGCCAGAAGATCTCAATCAAATTCTAACTTTTGTATACAGCTGTCAGTCAAATCTCACACACTTGTGACACTTTATATTGAATTTGTAGTCAGTTAAATTTTAGTTAATAGTTATTTCACTGTAAACAAATAATGAAATGGAAAGCACCCCTTAAAAGTCACATTTTGGGGGAAAATGTCTTAATAATTTCAGAGATATTATTTGGTAATAATTATATGGAAAATAATAATGTTAATGTTAATAATGTTAATTTTCTACACAACCAGTTTATCAGTCTCATTTGCCCAGACTCAGAGAGACTTTTAGTCAGTGCAGATGAGTTGAAAGTGCAAAAAAAAAGAAAAGGAATTTAATAATAAATAATTTGTTTTGTTTTTTAAATATAGCATTAATTTTAACTAAACTCCTTTTTCCAGGGAAACTAATTCTGCCAAAGATGTTATGTTTTCACCATTTTCTGTTTTCTTGTTGTTCAGCTGGTTTTCCAGGCCAGAATCCATCCTATTAACTTTAACTAACTCGATGTTTCAACATTTTTGTTAATTTCTCAGGGAAATTTCACTATCTAGTTTGATACTAGATTAGGCTTGATTGAACTGAAGGGCGACTGTTTGGGCTTGGTGAAGGTATGTGCTCAGTAATTATTAAACACAATAATAAGAGTGACTCTAAGAAAGTAAGTTTCAACTTAAACGAACAAAACAATTTAAACCAAACCTTAGGGTTGACTGGTGAGGCTCCACCAACTGCCAGTAAGATGGTGCCAGTGTCTTCCAGAGTGCTGAACGACAGGCTGATCTCTGTGCCGACCGCCAGCGACAGGCCTCCCAGCTCCATGTACCCCGGCTTAGAGAAGCTGACTGTGTGCAGGTTCTGTAAGTCAAAGATGAAATCCTTGCAGTTTACATGTATTTCAGTCGACATTTTTAATCATTTCAGTCAGATGGAAAAGCTAAAAGGATGATTTGAAAAGCGAAAGCAGGAAAAAAGGAACCCGACTAAACTCTAGTCAAGTTCAAGATCCACTCTTACAAGAGACGACTTTTAGAAGCCTGCTGATTTTCAAAAACTATCAAATCATCTTCTCATTACTTTGACTGTGGTTGCAAAGTACACACATACACACACACACACACATTCACTAAAAAAAAGTCATCCTTGTAGCATACTATAGTGGTTGAACGAAAAAAAAGCGAGATAAGAGGAACAGAAAGACCTTCACTGTACACACACTCAACCCTGGGCCTGTATAATCCTTTCTACAGCCTTTTTACACTCTGTGAGCACGACGGCACATGTGTATGAAGGAATGTCACTAGCATATAGAAATCATGGTGAAAGCCTCGTAAGGCTTTCAAACCCCAATGCAGATTGAATGCTCGTGTGTGTGTGTAGCTTTGAGGACATTTTGAATGAATGATGAATTTCTAAACGATGATCGAGTGTGCGTATAAGAATTGTATTGGTTGTCAATAGATAGATTGTGTATGTATGTGGAAAAATAAAAAGCCATAGCACACTTTCTATTTCATGTTTTGCAGGAACGCAATTTAATATCCTGAATGCTTTTATATGTTAATAATAAAGATCTTATATGTCATATGGAAGTTTTTCCATGTACATATTCACTGACCTTATACATTTACATCCCAACCATTTAAACACTGCTATTTAAGTCACTTAAATAGCAGCAAGTAACACTCTTTAAATGTTGAAAAGGTCAAAGTCCAAACAGAAGAAGCCCCTCTCTCCCCCAGAAAACACTGTTCCTGAAATGCCTTGTCAAGAATCCCGCCTTTAACTCACTGACTTTGTGACACCACACTACGTCACTATGTCAAACATTCACACAAGTAATGTCTCGCAGCTAGTTTGGCACATAATCAGCGATTAAGATGAATCAAAGATGATCAAAGTGTTGGGTCTAAGCCCCCAGGAGGCACGCCAAGCTTTGTTTTCGGGGCCAGGCCAGTTATCTTTTTTTGGCTACCAAATGCCACTGAGCAGATTTCATAAGAATAAATGGGGGCTCTGACTTGAAGTCTGTGGGAATGGTTATTCAGGAGGGGACCTTAAAGACGCAGGTGCTAAAACAGCGTTCCAGACAGAAGGGGACAAAAACTGATGTGTTTTTTGAACATTTAAACATGTCTAAAAACAGGCCAAAACAAAATTATGAACCCGAAATTGAGCATAATATATCTCCTTTAAGGCAATTGTCCTGCAGGTGATTGACTTTATGTATTTTAAATGTTTTACCAGTGTCAATTATATATGAACTAGTTATAAGTATATATAATAACTATACTTATTATATGAATATTTACAGAGTTTATATAAGCTGAGGAGATATAAATCTACAGCTAAGCGGACTTACCTCTACATAACATCCTTTAGTGACCCCAGTATAATCGGAGCTGCTGAGGAGATTATATGGAGTCCTGGAGACTTCAATCTCCCGAAGACATCCAGCGTACCGCTTTAAAGTGATCTCTGGCCTGTAAAGAAATTCAAAACAGTTTCTGTAGGGAGTACATAATGCGGAAGAAATTTCAACATCCATGGAATTTGCTGTCTCTCGGCAGTGTAACATGATTTTAAAAAAAAAAAAAGTGGCTGAATTACTGCAGCAGTGAAGCTATTGCATCATGTATCCAGAAGCAGTGAGTGACGTCTGGACGTCAACAACAAGAATCCTTTGAATGTGCCGTTTGTCCATACTGTCGGATTTATCATATCAATCACATTTTAGTTTAATTGATTTTAAATTGTGGTATTATTCTAAAGGAAAGGTGAAGAAAAAAAAACTGCTAATCTCGGGCTGCGATCACACTGAACATGTTATTAGAAGTGTAATGCTTTAGAGCTTAGTTTTTGTAGCTCAGCAAAAAACGTTGCTTGCAGTGCTACAAATAATTGGTGGGGACACTTGGATCCGCATCTAAAATACAATTTGAATATGATTATGGCGATGATGGCTGCAAGGCAGTCGTAAATGTGAGAAATTCCACCAAAATGTTGCTGAACAGACAAACGTCACATTCAGAATAATGAAAGGATAGAGAGGGTGATTTCCCTGCCGCCGTGTGGAGGAGCGGGAGCCTTCAGGGGCCAGCCATAACACAAACAAGCATCAACAGTCACTGTGGGCTCTACAGCATCATAAGCGTGGCTAGCCTCATGCAGAGAGAAATATACAGCGGAAATTAGGCCCACTATTATGTCTGAACATGAGATTTATTTATTCATTTATTTACCTGGCTGTCATGCTGTTAAGACAAAACATGATATTAAAGCATTAGCACACTTCACAAACACAGTTTCATCTAATGACTCATCGAGACAAGTATGTTTTATTCTCAGATTTCTGGCACAACGCTTTAACGACAGACTAAAGGGTTCGAAAATAGTTTAAATTGGTTGTGCAAACGATGATTGTACTTGAAAAACAACTTAATCTGAAAAAGAAAAAAATTAAACGTTTTGCCTTTACTTCAAATGTAAAACATGTGAACCTTAATCAAATGCATGTTATATATTATGGCCTTCTTTAAAAAATAAATGCATGCACAGTATATGTGAGTGTCTAAATTTGTGTGTGTACCTGTAGTTTCCGATGGTAGGCAGCCCTCCGAAATAGATCCTCTGGTTTTCCCTGAGGTTCAAACCAGTAGCTGAACCCTGAGACGTAGCCACCATCTTCTCCTCAGCGCCGCTGTCAATGTCTACTACAGTCACTGTGGCTTTGTGGACAGTTAAAGAGACATAAGCAACAACAGCACAGGCAGGCAGACATAATATACTTTGAAACTGTTATCTATTTTCTCCCGATGTCCCTATTCCTATCATATTCTGAAAAGTAAAGTAGACTGTCGTGAGTGTGTCTACCTTGTTTCTTGTTCCGAGAGATGGTGAGGGATTTCCAGCGTCCGTCGTTGTGTCTGCTATCTGAAATGGCGCTGCCGACTCCTGACCCGAGGTCAAAGTTCACCTTCACCTTGCCCTCTGACAGCTCCAGGGACATAAAGTCCTTCTACAGAGACAGCCGGGGGAGAACGTGTTGTGAGGTATTGACGTTTGAAATTTTCACAACCATCCAAAAGAAAGGAAAAAAAAATACATTGAGAAACTATGTTTTAAAAGCACATAAAAAACTAAAATGTGCATTTTAATGGCTTTATCAGTTTATCACCGGGCTTAAAAGGTTTTATTACCCAACAGACTGTAGAGGCTAATGAGAATTTGGCTAAAATATGATAATGACCAACTCAGATTCAAAACTGGATTTCAGATTACAACAGTTTATTATTGTTTATCATCTACATCACTTTGAGTACCTGAGTGCCTAGAATGAAAAACATTTAGTATGTTGGTAGAGCAATGTAGGTCTCTATCAGTCCTGATCTATACATGGGTTATAATCATCTTTCCTTTTCTTGCACACATACCATATCTTCTGTCGCCAAATACATGAGCAGGGATTCGGAGGAAAACGTGCGGAACTTAAAATTGACGGTGGAAACATTGGGGTTCCACCTCGTTGGCCGTCCCACTGCGGCGTAGCCCTCACCGTCAAGCTGAACTATGCCCTCACTATCCGAACGCTGGGGGCTAAAAGAACAGATGGGAAACAGTCGATTTTACTATTGCTTTGTTTCCCTTCCACCTCTCAAAGGGTTTGAAATGTCACAAAAATAAATTGCAAAATATCAAAAGATGACGGGGCAAACTTCTTGGAATATTAAAAACGAGAAATATTGCAGTTAATTAAAAATATGAAACCTTGTGAGTGAGTGTTGATATACCTGACAACACATCCTTTACAGTCTCCCTGTCTCTCTCTGTAGTTCCACAGTCCAATGGGTTTACTATCCAAGAAGGTCTCCCCCATGCAGCCTGTGAATGTGGATGTTCTTACTGCATCTGCTTTCTAAAAGGCCAAAGGGGAGGAAAATGTAAAAACAACAAGAAGACAGACAGGATCTTGATGTTGTTACGCTGACAATGAGACAGACAGACACCTTCACAGTGCCGAGTATCCCTCCTACAAACAGGTAGGCGTTCTGGTCGACGTCCAAGATAGTGTAGGCTGTGGGCGAGTTGGCACTGGCCGGCATCGGCATCATACCAGCCATGGAGCCCTCCAGAGGATACACTGATATGGTGCCATTCAACCCGTTGCTGGAAACAGAAGAGAGGCAGAAAAGAGAAGACTGGCTTGATGGGTTTGCATTTCTGTGTCTCCTCAGAGACATTTACAAAGACTGAGGATGCTAGAGCCACTTGGAATCAGTTTTTATGAACTCTTGGTGCTAAAGATGAATGATAGAAACACATAGCGGAGCCAGTTTGTTGCGGTGGAACCTCTGAGCTGTACAGTGGAATCAATCTCCCACCTCGGAGTTTGTTTTCAAAGCAGGAGCAGCGTTTTTGTGTCGTGTAAGGGAACATTTTCAAGACATATAGTCTGTGTGATCCAATTGGAAAACACATTTGGGAAATCTCTCGGATGGTAATACATGCTGCAGGTGGGACTGTTTGCTGTGTGGTGGACGGTCTGTATACAGCACCACTTCAGTTTTTACACAGAAAACCTGGATCTAGATTATAGTTTATCTATGTAATGATGTGCCACAGGCTGTCAAGGCTGCAAACCCTTTGATTTCCCAAGTGAAACAACATGTTTTCAACTGCACCCTGAATGAAATGATATCCTGTGGTTGTTAGGTTGGTATACTGTTGCTGTAACTATTGGCTGTTGTTAAATTAAGTTCTGAAGTATCTGAAATATATGCTATTGGAAATCAGTGCCACACGTTCACAACATGACGATACAGGAGCGTGCAGCAGGTCCAATAAAACTGATTTTCTTTTTTTCATTTATAAAACGCAATCGCTAAAATCAATTCTTCATGTTAAGACTTGTATCTGTTGCAGTGTATCTCAAGTGATCTGTGTCCATCTCCAGCTCAAAATACATGACAGGAAAAAGAAGAAAAATGGGAAGAAAATACAAAAGGGCTGCTTTAAAAGCTCAAAATAATGATTAAAAACATAGATGCATACAAACATAACCATAGATAAATGTGTCTTACAAATTAGCTGCTGATGTTTATCACAGAACAGGACCTTGAGGTTACTATACATTTGTATGAAAGCGCATCTATGTGTTTGCGCCACAATGCATCGACTCTCAGATGCCTATTTTCTAAGATTGTAAGTATAATTTGCAGGTGCATCCATATATATGTACGTCTGAATATAATGGAAATGAATGAGCTGTGCATCATCAGTACGCTTCTTTACAGTCCTGTTTTTTTTTTTTCTTCAAGGATGTGACTGCTCTTTGATTTGCAGCCAACATTAGTCATGGCTTTGGAAGCATGTTTTGTATGAGGAACACTTCACGTGCACTGAGAAACAAAGCATGTGCATGTATGTGTGTGTGTGCGAACCTCTTACCGAGACGCCTCGATTCTGTGCCAGTTCCCGTCATGAATGGTGTGATGTGGGTACTCGACCCTTCCCACACCAGAACCCACGTCCCAGAGGAAATTCACCTTCCCTTTGCGCATCTCTAAGGCCAGGAAATCAACCTGGGACACACAGAAGATATGTGCTGTATGTACCGTATATAAACTGTTTCTGAAATAAGACATTGTGAACTGTATTGCTTGTGATAATTCACTTAGTCTCTATAAAAGGACTTGGAGGGAAATGGGGGAGAGATAGAGGAGGGTTAGGGTTAGGGTTTTCATTTTGGTTCGACATGTAATTGAGGCAATCAAATTTTCCACCACAGAGTGTTTACAGAAGTGCTGTGTATCTATTTTTTCTGTGATGAGTTTTCCATGTACAAGTGGTAAATTGGTGCTTAGAAGGGAGGGATCAGAAAGAGAGATCAAATGTCCTGATTTTAAGGTTGTAGTAAAGTTCATTCAGTCACTATTTGACCCGTTCAAGTCATCGGCTCATAGTCCCACATGCAAACACTAAATTAGTGAAAACCGATTTCAGTTTTGGAACATTGGAATGCTTTATAACAAACACTAACACTTAACACAACAGTACCTGAAGGTCCATTTACAAACCATGTTTACAAACTACACAACTCTTAGTTTTCAACTTAATGAATCACCTACCACTTTGACAATTGATCAATCAGTTTGAGTAATTCTTTAAATAAAGTCAAAATTCTGATTCCAGCTTCTTTAATGTGAATATTTTTCTAAAACACAGATCCACATTTTTCACCATTTTGGGGCATTTCATCCAACCGTTTTACTGGGGGGGGTCACAAGATTATAGGTGGTACTTCGGGTGCTTGGAAGAACGAGCGCGATTATCAAGTATGATAATAACTGGTGCAACGGCGGCACTTTCAAGGCTTTACAAGTGTTTGCTAAGTATGCTCAGCCATAACAATAACAATGTCTATACTATTCCCTCGATAACGTCACTACAGATCTTCATGAGTGAATGATATGCTGTATCTAACCACTTTAAGAAAGAAAAAACAATGTCCTGTTACCACAGAACTCACAAGATAATATGGGGGCCAGGAATAAGTTGAAAGGACAAAACACCTTTTAGTTTGTATTTATCCAGTCTTAAGTCACAACATAATTGAATATGATGGCAGGCACTCAGTGATTCTTTTAGATTTAAAGGTTGAATGTATATATATAGGTTACCTTCAAAGTGTGTTGAGATAAATGACATGGTAAACCTCGGTGGACATTTCTCAATTAATCCAACACTTCGTAAGTGTGGTCATAACAGCAAGAAATGGAATTGGAGTCAGAGAGAAATCTGGTAAAGCAGCTTTGTCAGCAGTGGATTTGAGAACCTACAGTTTCATTAAGTTGTCTGCAGTTGACTGTGAATGACTGCACCGTAATCAGATAGAAGATGAAATGGTACAAGTTTAGGTTTTAATTCAGGCACGATGAGACCTCACAAATCTCAATCAGAGGCTGTCAGACACCTGTCTGACCATCAGGTGTGGATGCAGTGTATCCAAAAGTGCAAAGAATGACCTTGGGAAATATTTGCCTTGAAGGAGTACTATGTAGTTTTGGGGAAGACATTTCAATCAGAAAACAAAGATCTTCATTGACTGACTTCTTTTTTTATGCTTAAGCAAACTATATAAACAATCTCTTCTTTTCCGTGACTGAATAAGCTGAATAAATACAGATTCATCCATTCATTCACACTTTGTTTATATTTGGAGGATCCTGCCACCTTTCTAGCTTCACACAGTGGTCTGGGGACCTTGTTTAGAAATGACCACATTAATATTGTACTTGTCAAATTTCTCACTTGGAATTTCCTTTCCAAAACTACATAGTGACCGTGTAAGTAAAATCGCTTAGTAACACAATAAAAACAAGTGTTGACCAGAGTATTCACATTACTTTTTAATGTAAATTGTACAATGCAATGCATTGCCTTTGCTCCTGATAAGACAGTACACAGGAGTTACGCAACACTGTTGGCAGTGATGCGAAATGATGATTAATAAGAATCCGAAAGTCTCAATTTATTACTTCCCACAGAGAACCTCAGAGTATTTATCATACAGGGAATAGTGAACAAGCGATCAGTGGAGCTACTTCACAACCAGCTGCGGTCTATTCTGAGGCTGCATGGGCTGAAGTTTTCTCCTCCTGTCTCTATAAGTGGATTTTCACAGGATCATGCTGTATTTTGATTAATGGTCTTATTACTTATGTATGTGCCAAAAAAAATTAATAAGAGAGTGTCGAGCATATGCTCCCATCCGGATGCTGTCTCAAAAGCACATACACATAACGCATGCACACACTGCATTATTATTCATACAGCATTATTCACAATTAGAGATTATTAGTAAGTCACATTTGAAGCAACAAACACACACACACACACACACACACACACACACACACACACACACACTTATCCTTCCAGTCTCTCCAGGGTAATGGTGATTATTCATTAGCACAGATCACAGGGCAGCATCGTTATTATTCAACTAGCATTACACACTATTAGTGAAACGTTAGAGGTGCGCCCACACACACAAACACACACACACGCACAGAGAGGGCATTACTATTCATGCTGAATTCTTCACTATCAGAGAATATTAGTGAGAGACACCAAAAACACACACACACATGCATGCGCGTTCAAGACTTCCAAGTCAGATGAAGCAAAGCAGTGATTTCTCAGGGGAAATCAGGCTAAAGCAGATAGCAACATAAACTTGTTGTTAATTGGTGCTGCTCCCTAAGACACACACACACACACACACACACACACACACACACACACACACACACACACACACACACACACACACACACATACCCAATCATATCAACACTTAGGGATTATCAGTGGTACCTTAAAGCAGCAGTGGGCTACGTTATAGAGGTGTTAGTGAATATGTGTCAAGAAGTATTAATTATTCTCATATTAGACAAATCACTCTGGGATTGTGTGTAGGCTGTGTGTGTGTGTGTGTGTGTGTGTGTGTGTGTGTGTGTGTGTGTGTGTGTGTGTGTGTGTGTGTGTGTGTGTGTGTGTGTGTGTGTGTGTGTGTCTGAGAGAGGCTGGTAAGTGTTTATAAGAGTGTTTTTGTCTACGCATGTATACTTCATTTTGTGTGTGTGTGTGTACATAAAGCAGGCAAGTATGATAAATGATATACAACATACAGCAGCTGAGGATTGTATTAATTATGATTAATGCTTTAATATGAAACAATTTAAAAAATGTGAAAATGTCATATAGATTTGGGGAGTTTTATCAGCCATAGATAGACAAAGTTTGACAATTTTGCCCCCAGAGCCATTAATACATATTAGTCAGAAAAACAGAATTAATGTTAATACACAACAGTGCATTGGTATAATGCAAAATGCATGTTGTTGAGTTGATGAGATGAACTTAAGATCTCTACATTCATAACAACTCACAGTTTTGCTAAGCTATACTTGTTAGGACAAACCCTGAGTGCGATTCTTGGCAGATCTAATGAAAAAAGAGCTTATTTGTGGTTTAAAATTACAATCAAACTTACTGTCATATTGAAGTTGTGGTAGTAGGTTCAGATATACCTCCATAAAAGTCAATGAGATGCAACTAAAAAGAAGAGGTGGGCTAATTTCTAGTAAAGTTAATCAGTGTACTTACATATTTGGCTGATCCCAGGTAGAAGAGCAGGTTATCAGGTGTGGTGGTTTTCACGTGAAGGGTAATGGTGTTGTACCTCCCTTTTCTGATATCGGGGCGGTAACTACGGAGACAGTCACCACCTGAAGACACTGATACTTTGATCTGCAAAGAGGAACAGAAAGGAGAGAAATGAAAAAAGTATTCACATGAAGGATTTTGCAGCATACAGAAGCTTCAGTTTTGTATTTATTCTAAACATTGTGAAAGAAAACTATCAGACTCCATGGTTTTAAGGGTAATTCCATCAATTGTACACAGTAAAAGTATATTTACAGGTCTTGGGGAGTATTACTACATATGTGAAAAAGTAGTGTGAAGCCTTTTGTCAGATAGTGGCTAAGTTGCACTGTGTGGGTAATGTGGGTGCAGGATTTAGAAAAGGAACAATGCATGAAATAAAAGGGTGATATTTTTGGTTCTGCTGTATCAACTTTGGTCATTTGTTTTTAAACTGTCCCCAATGAGTTGATGCTAGACAAATCTATTACTGTAACTAATCTATTACCCACAATGCAACTTGGCCACTGAAGGCAAATTATGAGATTACATGCAGCCTACCCTGGTGGAGTTGCACTTTAAGATAAAGAAAAAACTGGGCCACAATCCTCACAAGCTGAGGCTCGTACATGTCAGTCCGTCGACAACTTACTGAATTAGCTTGTTTCCTGGCTTGGTTGATCAATTCCTTGATTTGTGAGATGTTTCGCCTCAAATTGTCCTGCAGCTTTTTGATTGGCTGAAGCTTCTCTAAGAGCCTGTCAGCCTCGTCCTCTAAGTCTTTCACTTTAGCTCCCGCAGCGTGAACTGAGGAGAAGGAGATAAAGTACAAGAGTTATACATAACAATAGAGCAGCTGTTTTGTTGACAATAGGCAGCGTCTTATAGCTGAGATAGCGTGGCGAGCCGAAGAGTAAAGAGTGTTGGCAGCTTTGGAGATGATTGATACTACTCAAGGATGAAAGAGAAACACGTAGCAGGTGCAAGATGGCGAAGCCTGTGAGAGATGAACAAGTTAGCAGAGCATTAAAAGAGGACTGTTGCTTTTATTTATCTTAGAAGCTCGAAACTGAAAGGAAAAAGAAATGGAAAGACTACCATGCTTTGCAATGTGAAGAGCTCTCATGCTCAAGCAGCATTATTAGAAGCATCTACTGTTTACTGTACAGCTATTAAAGATGGTCCTAAAACTAACGGGTGATGCTCCAATACTGCTGTTGTTGGAATCAGATCATTCAGACACAATTGGTATTGATTAAGCCCGAAACACACTGAGCTGCCAAAGACACAGTGTTTAAATTGTTGTTTAAAATTTACTGGTAGTTATTTCAGAAGCAAAGCCTACAAATGTCTAGAAATGTGTGCTGGCGAGGAGGCGACATTACTCGCATCTGTAGTCGGCAATTACAACATGGTATTGGTGCATCACTTTTAATAATACGTGTAAGGTAAGTGAAATATACATACTGATGGCTGTGGGGATTGAAAAGAGGAGAGACAGGGAAAAAGTCATCAGGTTTCAGTTGAATGTGCCATCTTATGTGGCTCTGGCATAATAACTTTATATCTCCATATGGTCAAACATAAAACACATAAAGATTAGGCAGCCATATTCTTAGACTAGGAATTTTTCCGTTGGGTCTGAGAGAATGAAACTGACATCTTTGGAAGATAAAACACAAAATTCAGTAACGGACAAACAGGAAATAACCAAACAAATGACTTTGGAAAACTTGGTAAATATTCAAGCAGCCAAAATAAAACATTGTCCTGCTCTTACTAGTATTACTAGATTATGTCATTATGTAACAAGTCAAAAGTAAAGGGCTTTACTGTTTTTCTCGGGGTCCTGGATCATCTGATTGGCCGTGTTGACCGTGTCCTCCAGCTCGCTGTAGTTCCTCTGGAGGCCGTTGAGTTGCAGGTTCAAGTCTCCGAGCCGTTCCAGGACATCTATAGCGGTGGTGTTGGCATCTGCTGCTACAGCCTTAGTGGATGCCAGCTTAGCTGCCGTGTCTGTCGCAGAATGATAAAAAAAAAAAAAAATAAAAAAAACATAAAAGTTATACAATGTTATTACTTACATTAATCAGTGGCATATCATTAGTTAGTCTGGTCCATTAGATAGTTTTAATGAGGCATTGTTTATCTTGGCGAATCGATCAGTGTGACACAGCTGACTATATTATAAGACTTTGTATTTAGACCAGTAAGCTTTAGTTGGACTTCTAAACCATTAGTTCATAATGGTTTAGAAGTCTGACTGTTACACATTAATCTAAGCTTTGAATGGGGCCATGACACATCATTATTCTTATTTAACATTTCTGTAAAATCTAAAACAATTCCCAATGTACCAAGAAATTGAGGAGCTATACAAATATCTAACTACAACTAATGGTTGTTGGAAGTGAGAGAATGCCATGAACCAAATTAAAACTTTCCTTTAAGTTTACAAAATCACAGTTCGATTGCCATTGGTTGACACCGGTTTTGTCCCATTCCTCATGCTACAAACTGATATAAAACATACATGTTTTATATTAGCCAAGGCAGTTCACTTTGCAGATAAGTACATTCTTCATTATATTAGTATGTAGGTTCTGCTTAAACTGTCTTCAGTTTTGGTCTGTCGAATATCTAATCTATGTGCACTAGACAATTTTGCAATGATCATTTTCCAGATAATTATGATTATTCTGCTGACTCCTGAAACACGATAAATTGAGGTTTGCTTCTTCTCAGCAAAACCTTATCTGGACTGGTTACTCAGCATTAGCTAAGCATTTGTTTAGAGCAATACTATTACAGTGAGATAAAACTTATCTAATAACTAAAACTAAAAAAAAGATTTTAGTTAGCTGGAATAAAAATAAAAACTAGACTTTGGGATAGAAAATGTACAGTAAAGATCTTTAGCTTAAGTCTTAAGTCAATTAAGTCAAATTTGTCAAAACAGCAAACAGGAGGAAGCATTGTTTCATATGATCATAGAGACTGGGATGTCTACATGACTGTGACTGACTGTGAGTCAATTCCCTTAAATAATTGCTGTGATTATATTGTAATACCTGAACTGAACTTAAATCTGGTCCCTGACATACTACTAAGACTTATTCGTTTGATGAAACTCAACATTTTTAAACAATAAAAAAAAAAAGCAAAATGAGTAAACTCTGGAAACAAACTTAAACTAAACTGAATCGATGAACAAAAATTAGAAACAAAAAAACAAAAAAAAACAAATGAAAAATACACATCTATGGTTCCTCTGGTTCATTATAATATTGATTTCTGGCCATGAATAACAAACTGTTTTGATGCAGATCAGTCTCTCTGACTGCGACATGTTACAGTATTGTGTTCTTTTGAACACATTCACAGGCCTTTAAATTATAAATTCATCATGCTCTCTTGGCCTCTGGGTCATCCTTTCACAATCTGTTGTAACAACATTTCACAGTTTGCTGCGTGTTGATCCGAACACAACCGTGTGTATCACTGTGGTTCACTAACCTCAGTATCACTGCAGCGCATTTCCGTGAGTCTGTGAGTACTGACATGTGTCAAGTTGAGTTTACCAGAGCAGCTGACCTCTATCAGCGCAGTGATATTGATCCATTCCCTCTTTTATCTCTCTCCCACCCGCGCACACACACTCGTACACACTGTGAGTTTGTGCAGTCATACCGTTGGGGATAGCGTTGAGCGTTGCCATGGTTCCGTTGACAGCTTTCAGCAGGTCTTTGGATTTGTCTCTGGCTGCTTTGACTCTGCCCTTCAGCATGGCCACAATATCTGCGTTCTCTACACACAAAAACACACACATGCACAATGATGATGAGGATGATGATATTGATGATGATGATGATGGTTTAATTTAAAGTCGAGGCTGCCTACTAACAAAAACACAAAAGGGTGACTGACAGACAGTCAGAGAGGCAGATGAAAAGTGACGTCAAATGAAATAAAGTCTTCTTTATGTTTAATAAACAATATATGTTTAAAAACTTTTTAGAGATAACAGTTTCTTGAACAACAATTAGTACTCTATTTTATCCTTACAATGTCCGTTCTATACAGTCAGTTCCAGCGGAGGGAGGTAACATAGTACATATACTGTACACAAGTACATTTTTCAGGTATCTGTTATTTAGTTGAGTATTTATTTTTAAACTACAACTTTTTACTTTTACTCTCAACATTTGAGTAATGGATTATTTGTACTATGGGTCATTGCACACCGCCTTTCCAACACCACCAGCAGACCTGGGGAGTAACGGAATACATGGGATGGGATTATGATATTAAAAAAATGTTAGAGTTAGAGAAAAAGTTCAAGAAAAAAAAATTATATAATAAAATAATAATAATAATAAAAATAATTAAATTACAGATATATTCAGTAAAAAAGGGGGTAACTGACAGGATTCTTTTTAATAAAAGACAATATACTAATGATGACTGATAAACTAATGATATCCGTGACAATGCACATGCATTACCAGAAGTCATCCTATTGATATTTCTTTTCTTGTGTCTTTCTTTGCACACGTTTGCAATTGAGGTAATCAAGTTGCGTCCCTTTGATATTGTGATACCTGGATAACGTTACTGACTTAATTTAATTAGTAACTGTGTTGGAATACATTTTTAAAGTAACTCTCCCCACCCTGATTACAAGACATGATCTCAGCGGTGTGTCACACATGGCATACGTAGTTAGAAGTTAACGATACGGTGGCAAAGGGAAACAGGGGAGGAACGGGAGACGTGACTGGGGAGAAAAGGCGTGTGGAGTGACAAAGGCTGCAAGGAAATTTGAGAAATTAACTTTCTAACTTCTTGTGTTCCAGTAAAGAAGCTGAACCAGTACCTTCTACCTTTAACCGGGTCTTTCCTAAACAAGCATCTGTACTTCTACTTGCGTAAAGAATGTGTGGACTTTTGCAGCCTCTGGAAAAGTTCTGTTTGCAACATATTGTGCGTGCACCCACATGTATTTATGATTACCTTTGACGTCATTTTGAAGTCCTTTAGCTTGGTTTAGCAGTCTGTGACTTTTCTGCAGTGCACCTTGAGCTGCTTCCTTCACTGGAACATCTGGACCTAAGGCCTACACACACACACACACACGCGCGCACACGCGCATGCACGCACGCACACACACACACACACACACACACAAACAAACACACACATACAAAGAGGGAAACAATGCAACATCTGTAACTTAAAATGCTTACAGATGCTTCCAGAATCATTTAAATCCCACATGTTAATTAAAAAACATGTTTGGCAATGCATAATAAGGTGCAGCAATCTCCATTCTACCTTCTGTAAGATCAAAGCAGCACTTCACTACTTTGCATTGTTAAATGATTAAGAAAGGCACTCTGCAGACTTAACTCCTCCTCACATTCATTTTCCACCTTCAACCCGTTCTTTCACTGTCTTTTTACTTTACTTTCTTCTCCTGCTCTTTACCTCCTTCTCCCCAAAACAAAAAGTAAAGAAAAAGGGGAAGAAAAAGGACACAGTGAAAAAAAGAAGTCAAACAGGCGGAATGAGCCAAAACGAGAAGGGTGAAAGGGAGAGGAAAATGGCAGAGGAAATGCCAAAGGAATGAATTGGCTCACAGGAGAAAAACGTGAAAACAGAGTGGAAAAGAAACTATTATAGAATAAAGGGCGGAAGAAAATCAAAGACGGGGAATGTAACCACGGCAAAAGCAAACAAATGGAAAATGAACCGAGGAGAAGAAAAGTTAAACAAGGACGAGAACAGAGGAAAGGGGGGGAAAATGAATAAATGAAGAAATAAATGAAGGAAAGAAAAAGTAAAAACGGAGATTTCAGGTGTGTGTGTGTATTCATGATAATGAAAGAGGGAGAGGAAGAAAAAAAGGAGGAAGACGAGGGATGGAGAAGTGCTTTGATCTCTCAGCCATGACTAATGGAGAGCCTGAGCTTACATTACTGTTACTGCATGCGAGACACACACAAACACACATGGCAAGCCCAAACACACACACATACCACCATAGCTGGAAAACTTGTACTGTGTAAATACGCTATATGTGAATGTGAGGTGGATTACAAATGGCATGAATATACCTGAACAGTTCATGTTTTGGGAATGAAAATATGATGTTTACAATCGCGTCACAGAGAAAGATATGAAAAGGGGACTAAAAGGGCACAGGATGTTTTTCTCCTAATGAATTATACTTAATAAAACGTGACTTCTTTGAACTCTGAAGGAAACAAGAATTCTGAATAGCATTAAGAAACTTCTACTTTGAATTTTGGTTTTGCTTGTGTCTTAGTAGTCGTGTCCACTCACCAGGGCCAGTGCCTCGCTCGCCCTCTGTTTGGCTGCCTTCGCCTCTTTCTCCGCTGCATCGACATTCGCTTTAATATTGCTGTAGGCCTTGAAGGCAGCTGTTGCATTGAAGGAGAGGTTTTTGGCTTCAGCCAAAATACTGTAGGGAGAGAGAAGACAGGAGAGAGAGACAGTTTTCCATTTGTTTTTTTTGTTTTTTTCTCCTTTTGATGTGCTTCAAACGTGAAAACCCAAATGCAGGACAATCCCGAGACACCAAGATTACTTGAGTTGTTACATCAATAGAAGCTTGGAATGTAAGAAATTTGACAATCAGCCCTAAAACTTGTCTCTAAATCCACAATCCACTTCATCAATCTTTAAAAAGAGTGTCAGCCCTGTCTGCTAACTGTACGCTTTTGGGAATGTGTTTATATTCACCCATCCAAAATGGCAGCAGATTCATTCAGCTGCTTGGCGTGCTCCTCTGCGTCGTGCACGTGATTAGCCAGGCTGCCGTCACTCAAACCGTCCGTGAGGCGACTGACTTTATCACCCAGCTGGTCATGAAGAGGACCCAGTTCGTTTCCCATCCCCTCTAAGTCCTACAGACAGAAAACAACAAGGCTCTTCTCACTTAACTTAGTGACGTAGAGTTGAGAGAGAAAAAAAAAGAAGGTCTAACCCGTTCGAATTACGCTCTGTTTTTTAAACTAAACAACAGAAAACAGAGCCAAAGAGAATACAGAGAGATATTCTTCTTCTCCTACAAACTCCTCTTTCCTGATGCCAAAAGACTCAGAGAAGACCTCAGGCCCAATATTCAACAGTAGACAGAGTTTCTAAAGTGTTAGAGGGCTCTATTAGACTTGAGTACCTCTATCTCCTTGATAATGTTGTCAGAGAGCTGGTTTGCTTCGTCCAGTAGTCGTTCTCCTTCTCCAAGGACCTCTTGTGCTTCCTGTTTCACGGCACTCACAGCAGAACGCTTCCTCTGTGAAAATAACAAACAGCATCAAGAGCTGCATTTTGGATCACCAATATATGAAATTTAGGGCCGAACCTAACAATTATTTTCATCACAGATTAATCTGTTGAGTATGTTCTCAACTAACAGTTTAGTTGCATGGTCTGTAACAGGGCCTCTCAAAGTTGGGATCACATCTAGACTGAATGACAAGACAACCCAGACAATCCTGTGACATTGTGGTGATTTATTGCAGAGTTCATGCATTGGCGTTACACCAGATTATTTGCTGTCAGCTCACAGTTTCTACAACTAATGCAGTTGTTTAAATATGTCTGTGTCAGAAACAGAAACTGCCGAGCTCCGAATGTGAGCATGTTTTCTCCTTTTGGCGGGTAAATCTTGACTCTCCGTCACACCGGCATCATCATCATCCTCACGGAGTGCATAGAAAAACAAAGTGCACACCAGAGATTTCGGTTGTGCAACCAGTATTCCGCCACTCCCACACACTGCGCTGATTTGCTAGCACACTGACAATCAGAATGGTCAAACAGCTAGCACACAACCAATCAGAGTATCCAATGGCTCAGGAGGCCAACAGCCAACACTCTCAGACTTTGCAAGTTGAATCGGCGCAGACGCTGTCTGCGCGATTCCAAAAGCTCGTCCGAGTCTCCCCAAATGCTTCAGACAGCCAAAGGTCGGCCCCGTGTGTTTCAGGCTTTAGACTACTTCTACTGTTTGGCAACTGAAACTATTTGTCTGTGTGCTCCTACCAACCCTTGCATCTTTTATAGTAATTAAGTATATTCTCCAAACAGTAGAATAGAAGAGTCTATAAAATGTACAGTTCTGTCTGGTCAAATCTCCTACTAATCCAAACAATACCTCCCTCTAGGACCTGTATAATCATCTTCTCCAACCATGATAGGCCAGACCTATCTCTCTCTATTCTGGTATAGGGGAGAAATAACCAAAATAATCGGTCAATATCAGGCGTATACCCGCTGTCTACATTGCGTGAGTCAGACTAACTCAAAATTGAAACTCGTGTTGTCATAACAACAATGGGGGCAATCACTCAAGGACATTATGTAGTTTTAAAAACCTCTTCATGGTCACAAGCAGTTACCGAAAATAATGAAAACAGTTAGAGGACATTAGGGACACACAATTAGCAATTTGATTAAATAGGGCCTGAACTCGCTGTAACCCCAGTGTATTGTTATTCCACCTTCTTTCCTACATAAAGCTTTTCTTTAAAGACTGCAGGGTCAGGAGAAACAAAGAGAAAAAAGAAACTGAGTGTACTATATGTGGGTGGGTATCACTGCAGAATGCCTCCTCCAGGACATGTATGGTAATCTTCCTGATAAATGCTTGTTGTGTTGCTGTTAGCCTGTGAACCTTCCTTAAAGATGAATCATATGAAAGGCTAAAAGGGAAAATAAGAACGAGTGGTTTCTGATGTAACAGACTCCACTCTTTGTGATTAATTAGAAGGATTTTTGATTTTATTTTAGGAGACCACCCCCAAACTTTACGTAATCTTTAGTTTAAAATCAAAAGTAACTTGCTCCGTATATAACCAAACAACAATCAAATACCTATTTGTTTTCAGTGATCTCAAAACCATTCCATCTACGTAAGCAGACACTTACCAAGTGACGGTAAGGGCACAGTTATCAGAGATGTTCGCTGACAATTTTTTCTTTCACTCACACTTTGATATAATAATGCAGTCACAAGCTCCTCAGATGGTCCTATTTGCTGAGTTGATTTTCCGTTAGTCTTCATGTGCTTTTAAGTTGTAACTTGAAACCGACATGGATGGAAAATATTTTGTTTTACTTAGAGTGCTTCCCTTGTTTGCACAACCTAATACCATATTACATACGACATATCAAAAAATTATATAATTACGTTAATAAAACGTCTCAAATAATGGACCAAACCTTTACTCTCGTCCGTCATATTTATGTGTATGTGACCTGGCTAATAGCAGTGTTTCCCACACATAGACTTTACTTATTAACAGGCTGCCTAGGTACAGTATTAATAGGGCTGTCAGGCGATTAAAAAAATTAATCTAATTAATTACAGGATTTGTAATTAATTAATCTAATTAATCGCATTTTAATCTCATATCTGCTAAAGGTACCCAAATACAGAATTCGAATTCTAGGACATTACAAAAGTGTATTGCGTGACTAATCAATTGAATACACTAAGAAGAGAAGAACTTGCCGTTCAAAGGCCCGAGCAACGATGTGCTCGCCTCGCTCCCCTGAGTCGCGTCCATGTCTGTTGTCATCCTGCTTTGACTAGCGACTCGGGCTGTAACAATACACCAAACTCACGATTCGGTTTGTATCACGATTTTTGACTCACGGTTCGATACAATCCTCGATTTTTTTTTCTTTCTAAATTAAACATTTTATTTATGTAACATTTCAATAACTTATGTATATGATACTTGTCTGATGGTATCAGAGGTGCAGTATTGTGGAGGGCGTGTCTATCTGATGGTCTCTTAACTGCACAGATCCCTCACTCAACTTAATACAGAGAAATGTCCCACAAAACAACGTTACAGAACCAAACTAAGGTAGCATAGTAACTGTAACTGTCTTTGGGAACAAGTTAAAAATACCACAGCTGTAAGTGGAGAAGCGTCCTTCCTCCCGCCCGTCCTACAGACTCCTCGTCACATTTCTGCCATGCAAAAACACTTTACCTCACCGAGTGTTTCTGATGAAAAAAAATCTCAGCGACGGTCAGCCCTCCGGACCGAGACTTCAGTGAACTTTACCCCGGAAGACAGTCTCCGTCGGTTTTGAGTGACAGGGGAGACACCGGGGAAACCCCTTGAAAACACACACACGTCATCATCATGACGTGTACCGTCACGTCTCTTTAGGAGCCGCAGCGGCGCTTTCTGTGTAAATTACGCAGCGGTTCGTCTTTACAGCAATGCTTCAGTCTGTGTGAACGAACAAAGGTGGAGAATTGGCGAACGACCGCTGCGGTGTTAATGTGGTTACAGCTCATAGGGCTGATCTGGACTGGAAGTTGTGTTACGATTCTGCCTTCTCACAGAGCGAGACAGGTTCGTGGATCTGAGTGTCGCCATTTCAGCTTCGATTAGTTACAGCCCTACTGGCGACGCAGGTGGGAAGTGACGTGCCACTGCCAAGTAGCCTACGGGTCATTCAATGGGCCAAATTTAAAATGCTCGCGCATTAAATTGCCACTCAGAATCTCAGAATTAATTGCGTTAATTTTTATAACGCGTTAATTTGCAGTGTAATTAATTAATCTAATTAACGCGTTAAACTGACAGCCCTAAGTATTAATGTATTAAAAGTATATTAATGGCCACCCAATTACATTCGCCCTCGCTCTCTTCCTCCTGTCTACATAGACATTCACATGTCAATTAGACTAACATACTGCAGAAAAAAACCTAAAGAAAAAGAGATGTTCAAGTGAAACTCTCGGCAAAAAGCAACCGAGGCTTTATTTGTGATTGAATATGAGTCAAACCTTCATGTAACCTAACCTAACAGGTAGGAGGTCCACCATTACTCTCCTGCCTGTTAGGTCGCACTCGGGGATCGACACTTTTTGTCTGCCATGACGGCGGCGCCGGAGGTGCAGCAGCAACTGTGAGTTGTTCAAAAACCTTCTTTTTAGTAAACTCTGTATACACAAACAACATTCTCAATGCTCTTGATCATGTGTAGAGAACCTGCTGATACTACGAGCAAAGTTTCATGCTATGTCGAGCCTTCTTAGTGTTTTAAAAATAGAGATTTTGATGCTAGCGCTAAAGTGCCCCTGCACTCCATTGAAAATTAGCTTGACCGAAAACAAAACTACGGTAAATCGTAAAAGTGCCTCTTTCGTCGTAATTATGCTTTTACACAAAGGTTTGACTCATATTCATTCACAAATAAAGCCTTGGTTGCTTTTTGGCGAGAGTTTCACTTTAACTGGCATTATATCCCTTCTGTAAATGCAGTGATTGTGATGCGACCTCTCCTATCAGTGTAAACCCACCCCCGCCATTGTCTCCTACAAGCTTGTAAGTGGACCTGGTAGTGGTGACGTCATTTGGTATAACATTTGGTTTCAATCAATTTTTTTTTCCTGCTGTTGTGAAACAGAATCAGGGTTAAAAAAAAATCCAAAATGGGACCTTTTCGGAGACTATTCACATTATTGTTGTTGAATTGAGAGGATGTTCATCAAATGACTACAACCTGCCATTCCACAAAAGCGTTCAGGAATGGCGCAAGGACCGCGACAAAGACCTCAAGCTGCCAACCTGGCGACTAAACTTCTTAATTTTGGGGGCCTTAATTTTTCCCTTAATCTTATCTTAATACTATTGAGCGTCCATTGGATGTGCCACACGAAGTCAGAGCCATGGAGGGAATGACGTAGCCATGAGGAGGTGTACTTAGTCTGGAGTGGTGTCTATGGTTGTGTCAAAGACCATCTGCATGAATGCCATGCCCCAAGTTTGGATTCTAAAGAGATGATTAATGTTACTCACTTCACTTTTAAGTGGTTTTAGTGTTTTGGCTGATCTGTGTAATTACACTGGAACAAGAGTACAGTATGACTTGAGTGGTCTGTTGCAATTAGGTAGCTGGGAATGCTAGATTACTTTCCTTATGACCTCTTCCAGGTGGTCTTTTGTACAAAACCTGTTTCAATTACTTTTTAGTTTCGCCTGAAAAAACAGGTGATGAAGTCTTGTTCCTTTACCAAAATTCAGTTGCTGGTCATGTGTAGGTCAAAGAAACCCACTTGTGTGACCATCAAGGTCAAAATCAACTATGGCAGCTTAGTTTGAAAGGAAATAAATTATAATTATTGAAGGGATGAGGACGGAATATTTGACCTCATAGTGTATATATTATGAGAGGATTCAAATAGTAGTTTTATTGCAATACGCATGATTGAGAACACAGTGACCATGAGTATAGAAATCATTTAGAAATAAAGCCCCTTGCTTTCTGACTGCATTTGTGTGCATCTCTACCTCCAAGGCTGTGAGGTTAGCTTTGTTTTGTTCGGCCAGTGATCCAGCCTGCCTCGTCTTTCCCTGGGCAGAGTAGAGGAGATCCTGGGCCTCCTGGAGCTTCGCCTCATGGTCGGAGAGCTTCTCTTTTATCTTGGTAAGCAGATGGGGAAGCATTAAAGTTAATGTCATTAATTTAGGGACATGGAAGACAAAAGAGGAAAGATTAGGAGTTATAATTACCTCTGCTTTCAGGTCTTCTGTGGCCTGATGGGGGTCGCCAAATAATCTCTTCACTTTCTGATACAACTCCTCTGCAAGGCTGGAAGAAGAGGGAGGGAGAGATTAGAAAATTTACATTTAGATTTTGGTCATTTAACACAGTGTTATTCATGGGGCACAAAAGTGGAACAGTGGAATAAGTTAGTATATGTGAATGCAACAATTCACAGAGGAGAGGCGAGGAGAGTTGTTGTGATGCGTGACCGAGCCTTCGCGAGACAATAATCACTCCATATGACTGAACGCTGAAATGCCGGAATGGAATTGCCGATTTTCTTCTATTGATCCCTCAGGCTCAGCTGGATTAAACTGTTGCGGTGTTAAACATTTCCAATGTGGTCACACTAATGCGGGCATGTTTGCAAGTGACTGGGTGGGCGAGTGAAGCAACATGTGCAAACGCACGCTGCAGCGATATCGTAACAGCAACAGATTAAACTGGCAGATAATGAGGCTAAAGAAAGAAAAAAAACAACAACAACAAACAACTGCAGACATGGGCCTCATCAGTTTAGGAATCCGATGGAGATATTGTGAGGCATAAAATCTGCATTAGATCCAGAATGTTTTCAACAGACAGCCTACAAAACAACTATTGAGAGAGTACAGGCATGAGAAAAAGACACTTGAAGCAGTCGTTAAAGGGTCATTTCATCAGTTCTTTACGGCTTTGATATGCTCATATTCGGAAGCTAGGCGCTGATACGTGTTGGTCCCTGTAACTATTATATTATATTACATTATTTTGTTATCACTCATACTATAATGTAAAGCAGGATTTTGATGTTATAGTTCGTCAAGGGAGAGCTCATTTTGAACATTTTTGTACAGGACTACAACTAATGATTATCTTCATTATGTATTAATCTGCTGATTATTTCCACCATGAACTGATTTAGTTTAGTTTGTAACATTTCCGATAAAAAATGAGAAATGCACAGAGCCCAAAGTAACACCTTCACAATGCTTTTTTGCCACTAAATCTTCTCAGTTGATTAATTGACTCTAATCGTTTCAGTTCTGCTTGTATAAAAGGTTTGTGTGTTTGATTTAGAACAAAACATTGGATTTTAAAAACTCTCGGTATGTTTCGAGTGAAATAAAAAATATATTTCCCTCTGAGACGTAGTAGACTAACTAGACTACTGCACAGCTTGAGTACAGTTTTTTAGTCAATTTAATCAGCTACATTTAACCACCGGCTCTGGTCCTGTCACTTCCCACAAGGAGACACCGAGCTGTACAAAAATGGGAGTAGGGAGTGACAATATTTTTTTTCCGTCTTGGGGAAGATAGATTTTAGACTGGTGGAGTCATAACAAGCATGCAGCAAAAATAATATAGAGAGCACTGACGGCTTGGGGGGCCAGTCTACGACCCCCAGAAGTGACTGAATTATGGTCTAAAAGCTTTGTAAGCTCCCTCCACCTCAACATCTTTGCAAAATCAGATCTGAAGGGGGCCGTATGTACAATTGCTGTATGATTCAACATTCATCTCATGCGGCAATTTCAAACCTCTACGTGCAAAAAACTACTTTTGTCACTTTGTGTTCAACTGGGTGCTTGGAAATGTGGGCTGTTAAAATCAGACCTAAATGATGATTATGTCTCACCTCCCACTATGATAGCAGGCTTTTCACACCGTCTTTGAGTGAGGCTTTTACCTTCTGACGTGGTGCGATCATACATTGAACAAACTAGTTATCTCCCAGTACAACCTGGTCCTTAGTGCAAGTACATTGCCATTTTGGAAAATGGCAGCACCAGACGGCAGCATCAGACAGAAGTTGATGTCAGATTTGCGAAGCAGCATTTAGTTAATTCAAAATTCTCTCATTACTCTTTGCTTTGACAGGAATTTTTAGAAAGCCTTCCCACTTTGGAAGTATTTACAACAATTTAATAACCATATGTTTACCAAGGCGTCCCTGTAATGAGTCTTATTTTTCACCTTCAGCATTAATTAAGACAACAAGGATCCAGTGTCCTCCAGTTGACATCACTCAGAGGACAATTTCCCACAGTTTTGGGATACATGCAAGGTAATGATTGGGGCTGATGAAACTTTAATGAATCCTTTGGGGAAATTGTGTGAAGAAAAACACAATATAATTAAGTACAAAACAAATGGGAGGGGTGTGTGAGCATTACTCAACTGGCTACTACATCATTACAATATATACAAATACAGTATATCAATGGAAAGTCAAACTTGGAGCATGAACGCAAACTATACTGAGAATATATAAAACACGGAAAAAAAAGAAACTTATGCAACTGCGCCAGCTTTTTACATTTTGCTGAAGCATCCCTTTAACATCTGTTGATGCTTGTGTTTTTCTCTGCTGATCCCCCTCAGGGTTCAGTCAAATAATCAAACACAGACTGACAGACAAGCCAGTCAGTGGCAGCGGCAACTTCTCTTCACCTCTCTTATTCTTACACCCTCTCCTGCTACAACTCTGTCCATCTGTCACTTGTTCCCCTCTCCCTCTGTGACTCTCCTTTTTCAATACACGCTCTTTGTTTCTACCCCTTCGGCCATACAGTGCTTTTAATTAACTCATCGACCCTGTCAACATTCACTGAAAGAGACCGGAAGAGAGAGGGGGAGGAAGGAGGGATGAATAGAGTAGATTACTAATTTCATCAAATGTCTTGAAAGAGGGAGAGGAAGAAAGTGAGAAGCACTTTTCTGAAACATCAGCATGGACATTTGGCTTTGGGATATGTGGCGATCCGATGTCTGCTCAGTCAAATTTAATTCTGTGTCAACAAAAAGAAAGAAAGAAAGAAAGAAATCAAAGAGAGAGAGAAATAAGGACCAGTGGTTTTGCATGATTAAACTCTTTTCCTGTGTGTTGTTGCGCATCTTGTCTACCACTGTAGGCATCCCCCAAGCTCCCTTTATTTCTGTATAATATGAAAATCAATTAGGCCCTAATTGACTCTTGAAACTTCTATAACAGGAAAGCTCAGTTCTGAATTCACTGTTCCTCAAATAATCTACACTTAAACAGCTTAAAGAGTGTAATCATAATAGAACTGACTAGGGTTGGGTCGATTCAAAAAACAAAAATTCAAACCGCTTTGATATTAGGCAAAAACACCCGACCATGCTGGTAATACAGAATTTCACAACTAGATGTCAACCGAGACTGAGCTGCTCCTTAGAGGAAAACAATGTCAGCCCACGAATGAGAGTGTAGCGGCACTACAGTCCATCAGGCCAACTGCAACATATATCATTAATGCACTAACTTTAATAGGGCCAAAAGGGGTAGCTTTTAACAGTATGCTACACAACAGCAGGTAACTCTAATGAGATGCAGCATTACCTGCACCAGTGTGTTACTGATGTGAGTGTAGTCTTGTCGACTGGGGCTTCTGCAAACTAGTCAGGTGTTGCTAGTTTTCTCCACCTGGCGTTACACCTGACCAATGCCAGTTCAGTCAGTTGGCACAAAATCAAACTGATTGAAGCTCATTCACTAAATTGGACCAGCAAAACCAGAAACCTACAAAACCTTGCAGCTGACTTACTCCTACTGTCTCCTCTTCCTTTCTGTCATTCTGCAAGTTCAGTGAAAAGAAACTGCCTAGTGCAGAAACACAGCGTGGAAAAACAAGTTCCCAAGTTCCCAGCAGGGACAAACGCAATCCAAGATACAAAAGGTGAATGCATTAGCATAGGGGTATACGCGAAAACTGAGAAAAAAAATATGTATAAAAAAACAAAACAATAGGTATTTGAGTGGTTCCACACCAACAGCAGTAGTCAGAATGAGGCCTCTGATTAAATCAACTACCAACACTGACAAAACACAAAAGATTAAAACTAAAATAGTACAAAATAGCAGAGATACTCAGTTTTTTCCTCTCTCCAAACGCCATTCTTGGCATATTTTCACTCAGTTCTTTAAGAAATTTTACACCCGTGGTCCGCTCATCATGCGTGTGTGCACGCTCAGAAATGTGTGTCTGAGACAAAGACTGATCTGTCTGATAACTTTTCTCAAAGTCTGTATTTTTCCTGTGTGTGGGAGAAAGATACGTGACCTGTGCGTGTGGTTGAGAGTGTGTGTGTGTGTGTGTGTTGATGTGTGTCCATACTCCATCTCCTCCTCTGCGATGCTCTTCTTCCCTCCAAGCTGTCGTTTTCTCATCTCGGCAAGCATGGCCTGGATCTCCTCCTTCATCTCCTTCAGGCTTTTGTCGGGAGCTCCGTCTCTCCGCGAGAGAGTCTGGTTCAACTCGGCAGCCTTCAACTGGAGGTCTGGACACACAGACACACAGAAAGACTGCTGTGAGGATATCACAGATGGTTTAAGTTATTGCTTCATAAAAGCACTGACAGAAAAAAAACATCTTCAGTTTCTCTTCCAGCATCTCTGGAAACTTTAAAAAACAGATAAACATTTTGGAAGAGTATAACTAATATAGATGCCTTCAGGTTTCTTTGTTGTAATGTTCGTTTTGTTTCAGTTGCCCTGATTGCTAATCAAATCCGCATTAATCAACTTTGAGACCACTTCGGGGCAGAGTAACGGCTCTTAGAGTGGCACTTAACTCCAAACCCACTGGTTCCTGGATAGGTCAGAAATCTTTAAAGGTACCGTGTTATGCTCATTTTATACAATAGTGTAACTTTAAAATGGGTTACACTAATATAGTTTCATGTTTAAACAAGACAATAATACTACTAGCTCTGATAGGCTGAGCTAAATGCTAACATCAGTATGCTAACTTGCTCACAATGACAATGCTAGCATGATGATATTAAGCACGTGGGTCTTCAAGAGTTTATATCTTTCAAAAAAATGTAATGTGAATGAAAATACACATTAACATGCATCCAACATTTGAACAGAAAAGATACATCTGTAAAATAAATTTAAAAAATTAACAACATCAACACTGATGATAGTCTGCCCATGATTCCTTGTGCCATCATGCGAGCAAGCTAAATTAACCATATGCTAAATCACTGTTCGGCATCTATAAAAGGTGAACTATGTAGTTTTAGGGAAGACATTTTAAGAGAAAAATCCTTTTTGGTCGATTTTTATTTGTGTGTCAACAGACTAAATACACAAATTTTCATGACTGAATAAACCAAACAAACAAACAAACTGATGTGGCGGACCCTGCCACCTTTCTAGCTTCAAACAGTGTTCTGTAGACATTATTTTCCTCTGAGAACAGCTTGTTTATTCACTTACAGAAAATAAAAATATTTCTGAGGTTGTGTTAATACCTCATTGATATTGTAAATATTAAAATCCTAATTTTGAACGTCTTCTCCAAATCTACATAGTGCCCCACAAACAAATATAGAGTAAAATGTGCCGATGTTGTATCATACTAGCATTAAACAGACCTGATGGATGAATTTCTGCGTGAGTTCCACTATCATATGTCAGCTTTACGGCTCAAACAGAAATAAATAAAATCAAATCTCTTGATCTTCACTCATTTAAACACCGACACATGCTGAGAGCCTGACACACACACGCACACACACAAACAAGCAAACTGTTTTAACACCATTCAAAGCCAGTGATTTTGGCAAACTTCATGTTTGCCCTGTTTTTATCAAATTAAAGTCATTGAAATCTCAAACCAATCAATCAATGATGAAACTACTGCACTAAAACACTCCAAGGTTCATTTGAATAATACTCAAACTGCTGGAACTTAATGAGGAGTGTGTTTACGTGTGTGTGTATGAGAGAGACGGAGCAAAACAGAGGAAGCAGTTGTGTGTTGCCATTTTGTGCGTGTGTATGTAGCAAGTTTGCTGGTGTTGTGTGAGATCGGTGTCTGCAGTGGCGGTTTGCTCCTCTCTCATTTGAAATGTAAACGCGGCGTGATTAAAGCAAGTTGGAACTTAAATAGTGTGTTTGTGAGTGTTTGTAGGTATGTGGGTGGGTGGGCCTGTGTGTGTTTGTGGCGATGCAGCATTTTCTCTATTTGAAATGTAAACATGATGTGATTAGAGCCAAGACAGAACTAAAGCCATCATGCTAATGAACAGCTGCACCACATTTGTGTATGTGTGTGCATGCTGCATTTGTATGTCTGTGAGTATCTGTTTGCTTGTTTGTGTGTGCATTTGTGTGTGTGTGTGTGTGTGTGTGTGTGTGTGTGTGTGTGTGTGTGTGTGTGTGCGTGTTTCACAGCCATATAATTACATAGCGGGATTTAAAAGCCAATTAAACACTTAAAACGTGGATGGAATCATATTATGGTATCTAGTAAACACGGGCACACACACTGAGGCAAGTGTGTACAGTATTTTCTTGCCTCATTATGCGTGTGCGCGAGTGTCTGTGTATGGCTGCGTGCCTGCATAGCCGTATGAACGTGTGCACATCTGCACCAGTGTTTGTGTGCGTGCTGTGTCGGTGTGTGTTTGTGATAGCCACTAATTAAGTCTCTAATTGCTACTCTCAATCATCCAGTGAGCCACGACACACTCTCTTTTCCTCGCTCACAAGCACACACGCACACACAGACTCACAAGCACACACTCTCACACACACACGAAAGCCACAATCACACTGTGATTAGGCAGAGGACCAGAGAGCTTGGAGCAACAACAAGGAGAGGACAGTTTCATCACCGCCACTCGCTATGTGTTGGTTTTGTTACTTTGTTTTCATCCCAGAAGCCATGACGATTCCATAATGGTAATCAAAATAACTTATTATGTGAATTGCAGAGTTTTACTCAGAGCACATTAGTGTGTGTGTAATAGCCCAGTTATGCAGCTAGTGTTCCAGATTCGGAGATGGAGTGGAATTAAAAGAATGGACAGGTTGGGGCTAGCTGGTTGGATCAGGGAAATTGTATATTGTTGAACTTTTTTGGCTTCCTGCATCATTTGACCTTCACAGGAATTGCTTCCCCCGCTTCCAATACTGCATGTAGTTCTCACTATACATCCACGGCAAAAAACAGAATTGATTTCCTCCTTTCTAAATCATGCTGCAATTTGAGCTAAAAGGGCAAAAGCTAAATTCTACTGGAAATGGTGGCCAGAGAGCTGTGGAGGATAGCGACGTTGGAAAACAAAGGGCTGGAGGGAAAGTTGAACTGACGAGGACCTCTGATGAACTGTGGCTCTGCACCAAATACCAGCTGACATAATCTCCACTCAAGGTTAACGCAGTCAGAAAGTATTACATGGACTGAGCATTTTAAAGTCTGTTAAATGTTGAACTAAACTTTCTCAGCCAACACGAATGTCTTAAAAGAGGGTCACAGTATTGGAAAGTCATGCAGTCTCAACACAACTGAGCAACCTCCATCTACAAATAAAAGCTCCAAAACAAGAGAGAAAGGAGATCTTGTGTTCAGCTGTTCTTTACGAAGTCACAAATGAATTTCACTGACTAGTTTATAGAAGAATATCTCATGATCCTACATTTGATTCAAAATATTTTTTTCTTTTTTATCTTCAAGTCTGCTATGGAAGCCAGAGAAAGGAACAGAGGGACTAACAATGTGTGTGCCAAAGAAAGAGCTGTTCCATTTTTAGGGGGTGAGACTTGGCAGCAGCTAATGAAGAGCTCAACCAATCCCAGCACGAATGGTCAGTGTGACCTGCAAGGTGGAACTCCTGGCCCAAGGATGACAATGATGGACAAGATGGCGTGAACGGGAGTGTACACCTGTTGTCCTCTGAAAAAAACATTAGCTCCCAGATGGTAGGGCTCAAAAACACTGGACCCCCTTTGAGACCACTAAACTGACATCGCAGGGGAAAACACACCACAAGCCGGTCACATCACAGCCTCTGATGCGGGGGGGCTGAGGGAGGCCATGCTGCAGCTGTACTGGCAAAAAGATACTAAAGCTCAAGTGTAAAACAATCTGCTAGTTATGCATGCAGAGACAGAACGAGACAAGTCCTCTGTATGAAGCCAGAGTGAACCATCTGGACTGTATTACTAAGGTTCTGCCAGTGAGTGGATGTTTTACACCAGTGGGAACAGAACATCCTGCTGCAGGATTCAATAGTGGGCTTTAATAGTGGAAGATGTGGATTCATTCAATATCTGTCGTTAACACAAACACAAAAGTATATAAAAAAAACCTCCAACACACAGGAGTAAATGGAGAGGAGGTATCCGGCAAAAAGTAATTAATCAATTGATTTACTGCTGATTTATTACCCAACAGTGGATGAGCACTCCAAAAACAAATAACCCTCCAAGCTTAAAGCTGCTATAGTCAATATTCTATATCAACAATAGATGAAATTATTAAATGTATGTGAAAGGGGATGCTTGAAGTGACACACCCACAGAGAACTACCAGCAGAGTTATTGTTTTGGTTTTCCCAAACGCAACTTTACTGTTTTGATTCACCGATTAAGTGTTGTTCTAGCTTTTTTCAACAAAAGTCTTCAACAGCAGTTTCGACTTCTTGTGTGGGTTGTTCTCCTCATACGACTGAAGTCTGCAAGGGCTCAGGACACATGGACATCGCGTGGCTTTTAACTGAGGATGTGCTTTTCCTGCTTTCCTCCCAAAAGGGATGGACAGGGAAGTCAAGAGAAAAGAGGCAAGAAGGACAGTCTGAACAGGAAGTCAGTTGAAAAGAGAAGGGCAGTGCAAACAGGAAGTCCGTTGAAAAGAAAAGGACAGTCCAAACAGGAAGTCAAGAGAAAAGAGAAGGACAACCCAAACAGGAAGTCAAGAAAAAAGAGAAGGACAGCACAAACAGGAAGTCAAGAGAAAAGAGAATGACAGCCCAAACAGGAAGTCAGTTGAAAAGAGAAGGACAATCCAAACAGGAAGTCAAAAGAAAAGCGATTGACAGCCCAAACAGGAAGTCAGTTGGAAAGAGAAGGACAGCCCAAACAGAAAGTCAAGAGAAAAGAGATTGACAGCCCAAACAGGAAGTCGGTTAGAAAGAGAAGGACAGGCCAAACAGGAAGTTAGTTGAAAAGAGAAGGACAGGCCAAACACGAAGTAAGTTGAAAAGAGAAGGACAGTCCAAACAGGAAGTCAAGAGAAAAGAGATTGACAGCCCAAACAGGAAGTCAGTTGGAAAGAGAAGGACAGGCCAAACAGGAAGTCAAGAGAAAAGAGAAGGACAACCCAAACAGGAAGTCAAGAAAAAAGAGAAGGTCAGCACAAACAGGAAGTCAAGAAAAAAGAGAAGGACAGTCCAAACAGAAGTCAAGAGAAAAGAAGACAGCCCAAACAGGAAGTCAAGAAAAAAGAGAAGGTCAGCACAAACAGGAAGTCAAGAGAAAAGAGAAGGACAGCCCAAGCAGGAAGTCAGTTAGAAAGAGAAGGACAGTCCAAACAGGAAGTTAGTTGAAAAGAGAAGGACAGGCCAAACAGGAAGTCAGTTGAAAAGAGAAGGACAGTCCAAACAGGAAGTCAAGAGAAAAGAGATTGACAGCCCAGACAGGAAGTCAGTTGGAAAGAGAAGGACAATCCAAACAGGAAGTCAGTTGAAAAGAGAAGTACAGGCCAAACAGGAAGTCAAGAGAAAAGAGAATGACAGCCCAAACAGAAGTCAAGAGAAAAGAGAATGACAACCCAAACCGGAAGTCAAGAGAAAATAAAACACTGTAGACTTCTCCAGTACCGCAGCAGACAGATATTATTTAGTGGCTGCTGAGTAAAGTCTGGCATTTAGCAGCAGAAAGCGTCGGATGCATCCCTTGGGAGTCAGTAAAAAACAAAACAGAACTAAAGGGATACTGAGTATTGGACTTCTGCTGTACATTCATCAGCTGGACACAAACACCACTCGTTTTCCCTCTACCTTACAAATGTGCAAGCAGCATTTTCTTGGAGCAGACTCAACGCTGGCACACACAGCCACCCTCCCAGGGCACGAGCACAGTGACTAGCTGCTAACACAATACAACACACTGAGTCACTGCACCCCATTATCCTGGTGGGGGACTCTTTATCACCGTGGTTAGTGATGCTGCAGCCTGCTGGATCCTACTTTATTGTTCAGGCAACACTTTTGCACCAGCAGCTGGCAGCAAGCGCGTGCAGCTGGCCGTCAGCCCATCAGCCATTGTGCTGGAGCAAAGTTTTTCATTAGTGGCGCTAACAAGGAGGCAGAAAGATGCTTTTGTTGCCTCACTTCAAAGATGGGGTAACAGCACCAAAACTTGTCTGGATAGCAATGACACCTTTCTTATTGCAGCATTCATTTCACATTTATCTCAACTTGTAAGTCGTTCTGAAGACGCTACGTCTTCATTTAACTGAAGCTTTTTAATATCTTCTGTCAATATAATTATTTATTTCATTAGCTTCTCTTTTCACACAATCCCTTTCTTATCTATATCCCTTTATACTCTAACGTAATAACCTAAATTTCCCACAGGGATCCCTTACATTTAATACAATGTAATATAATGCAATGTGCTCCTAATGACGGATGAAACTGGTGAGAGAGTAGACAGATAAATCCAGAAATCCCAGCTGACAGGATGTGAAGGCAGGCAGGCAACGGAGGGGAAGGTGGTGTTCATTTCTGCTACCTTTAGCTCCAAGCAGCGTATCCCTGATGAACTGCTCCAGGTCCTCCGCTCGTTTATGAATCCTGTCAGCATCATCTTCCACCTGCTCTCCATCAGCAGATACCTTAGTGGCCTACACACACACACACACACACACACACACACACACACACACACACACACACACACACACACACACACACACACACACACACACACACACACACACACACACACACACATTATAAAATAATAACCAAGTGTTGAATAAGTGAACATATCGACTACTGTCTAACTAAGGGAAGGAAAAGATGGAGGGATGAGGTCTTAAGGATGCAAAAGAATGACAGATGATGACAGCAGTACATACACACAATCAATGAGTGTGTGTGTGTGTGTGTGTGTGTGGGCGCAGTTCAGTTTGTTGACCTTCCGTCTTGTTTATTAATGCACTCACATGCGGGAACATACACGAAGATGAATGAATTATTGACAAAAAGAGAAAACACAACCTCACAAACACCCATACATAGAGAGAGAGAGAGAGAGAGAGAGAGAGAGAGAGAGAGAGAGAGAGAGAGAGAGAGAGAGAGAGAGAGTGAGAGCAAGAGCGAGAGCAAAAGAGAGAGAGAAGGTAATTATTGTTGTGACTTGACAAGACCTTGCTATATCATTTTAGCTGGTGTGTGTGAGAGTGTGTGTATGTGGGTGTGTGTTGTGATAGCATCGCTGTCAACAAATGTCAAGGCCCCAGTCCCTAAAACGGTGTATATCTTCACAGCATGGATGTGAGTGTTATTTTTCCCCACTTGG
The DNA here is from genome assembly GCA_963678695.2 of Diplodus puntazzo. NCBI lineage: Eukaryota > Metazoa > Chordata > Actinopteri > Spariformes > Sparidae > Diplodus > Diplodus puntazzo. Next base: position 13,440,549 of record OZ023172.1, read on the forward strand.
CACTTGTAGACCCCCCCTTCCACTCGAGGTGTTTTCTTCTATTTCCGTTATCTCCTCTTAGCTACATAACTGTGACTGTAAAGAACGTTAAGTTAAAAACAAAACAAGTTTTTTTGCATTCTGTATGGGCTTGAATAAATAGGAATGCTTTTGGGTGTTTTTTGTGCAAAAACATGACAGTTCCTTCTTTGTAAATCCTTTAGATAAAGTGCTTCATGTATTTGGGCCACAGGGACCCCCTAAGAAACTCTGTTTGAAGTAACTTATGAACATTACTGGATGGTAATTTATTAGACTCAATCAGTACAGGGTGCTCTGATCATGATCTTTGATCCCAATCCTCATCCGGATCCAAGTGCTTTTATGTTCTGTTCTAATTTGTCACAATGGACCTCAGGGGGATCAGAAAGCCACAGCCTTGTTTTGTGTCATTTGGTTTGTGCTCATTTAATTCTCATTTATTTTGGAATTTGCACCATCAAAGTATGATATAAACCGGCATGATGATCTGTGGAGTTTTTGACCACTTCTCACCCATCCGGCTGCTGGCTATTCTGCTGACTGACAGTGAAGTGGGGCCGGCTGCTAGGGGTGTGTGGTCTGATTTATTTAGGATCATGATCAACAGTGAAGCTCTCCACCATCTACCCTTGAGCTAAATCGAATAGATATTTAATAGTATTTAATGTCTTTTTATGTCCTACCTCCGTTTCCAAACTTCACATGACCTTACTGACCTCACTGATCTGTGCTAGGCGAACACTCCAACAGAGAGTGATAAGTCCAATAGCCAGACGCTTTTTGGAAGAATTACTTCAAGCCAGTCTTCTTTGGGTGATTTGGCAGATCAGGAGCTTGTGCCAAAAAAAACTATTTCTATTTCTAAGGCGGTATTTCATTTTAATCATGCAAATAGTCTACTTTAAGTCTACAGGATATTTCAAAATTTGAAAAAAAAATAATAATCGCAATTTAAATCAGAGCCCAACTGATACTGGATTTTTGGGGCAGATTCCGATACAGACATTAGGGAATAAAAAAGATCTCATATAGATATTCCAAGCCATATTTTACTGGTTACCAGATGCTTTCAACAGAGATAAGTATGTAACGAAGGGAGTATATGTTAAAGTTTTACAATAAACAGCAATGACAGCAGTACACTGAAAAATTAAACTTAACATGGATGTAATAATCATTCATGACCCTTTTTTTTCTGATAATATTCTGTAAAAAAAAAAAAAATGGTTCTATATCCACGTTGTCATACTGATATATCTCTGATAGAGCTGTAAGATAATGGGTCAGACTCCATTGTCATCCAGCCAATCAATCAAACGGGCTCTAATTTTGATTGCATTAAAATAGATCATGGTGTCATTTCTTTGCCAGATCGCCCAATGCATACCTGCTTTATTTCCTCATTTTGAAGCCCTGTCTATAGGATTTCTATGCCAAAATCCAGCTTTAAGATTTTCATTATATCTTTTGTGTTTACATCTTACATTTTCTTAAAATGTGCAAAAAGCAGAAGATATGAAGTGGTTGGGGCACACTGGTTTATTTTTACCCTGGGCCCCTCGCAGATTAATCCAGGTATGGTGCCCAGGGGTGTAGTGCCTCATAATCTATCCATGATTTATCTGTCTGAAGTCCCAGCATGTTGTCCACTCAAATTTGCACTTTTGCCGCTCAGCTGGTTGATCCCCTGACAGCCTCTCTGACACTTAATCTACATGTTAGAAAAGAGTTTCAATAGTTTTCTCGACTGCTTTCATGTCAGTCAGCATGCTGCAGCCGGCTGCTGGATGGACCGTGTTGTCTCTCTTGCTGTGTACAGCTTGTCAAAGAAGTAACCAGACTTGTGTCTTTGCTGTTCTTTGTACATAAGTGTCGGCATATACCATGCTCCCCGTGGCGGCCTATATTTTCTCCATCTCGTTATGCTAGAGAAAGACGTAGACAGAGGGTGAAAGGAGAATGAAGAGAGAAAGTTAGACAGACAACATATTAAAGTCGAGCCACAACAAAAACAGAAGTGTCTGCACCCTGCTGTGTAGTTGGTCCATCTCAATGACCAGTGATCCCAGGTTTGAGTCGGCCAGCTGCAGTAATCTCTCCGGAGCTTTCTGAGGTGACAGCATGTGCTGCGGGAGAGAAACAGAGAGATGAAGGAATTACATTGAGAAATGTCTGACACATTCTGGCCCGGGGCTAGGCTTTTGAACTGCTTGGCTCTGTGCTGTAGAGCCAAAGAGGAGAGGATGAGCAAGGGACAAATAAGGAAGGAATTAAAGGAAAACATACCTGATAAAACTAAATATAATTGAATAACTTCACAGTAAACATGGTTAACTTGTGAGAACAAAATTATGAAGTGATAACTAATCCACAATTCATTGAAAACATGGGAAGTGTTAAAAATTTGGGAAATTTTAATTGCACCGTGTGCATCATACTGTTGACAAAGCGAACGATCAATGGCCTAAAATGATGATTTATACTCGAGGAGGAGGCAATTTAGGAAAGACTTAAATGTCACTTTGAAAACAAGTGAAAACAATCTCACTTTGAGATGTAAGATGCTAATGACAGTGTTCCTCTAAGTACTTCAGGTTGAGTGAGCTGAACGAGGAGTGGGCCATCTCACTGGATGACACACAGAGTGTTTAATATATTGTCTCTAACTGTCTCTAAAACATCTACTTTACATTCTATCATTATGTACAGTATGCAGATGAAATGCTCTGATGCTACTGAATGTCAATGCTAATCTAGCTTCTTTAGCTATGTTGACATTTCAGCCGGCAAAATCGATGGCAAGAAATGAGCCTGCTTTTGTCTCCTTTTAAGCTTTTATTTTTCTTCTATTATTTACAAGTGTGCAGTAGCTTACTTGCAACTTTTGATCCGTTCCTGCTCAAGTTTTCCTTTTTCAAATCTTCTTCTGGAAATTACAAAGAATTTGTAGCAGCAAATCTGGGACTGATACTGTAATTGTCTACTGTACTGCTGTGAAAAAATGGAAAACTTGATAGCCATAGCAACGGTAACTAAGGCGGCCTGGGCTTTGCCTGACAGTCAGGTTAAAGACAAAGTGATGATGTGAGTTAATTGAAACTAACAATGACACCATCTTGAATTAAGACAGGTACAGAAACAGGTCTTACCTTGAGTTCATCTGTCATGTTCTCAAAGCGGTACAACACCTTATAAGGTGGCGGAAGGGGTGTGGTCAGGGTGACCTCGGTGATGATGCGGTACAGGCGGTCCATGTCGCTGATCAACAGGCCCGAGCACTCGTCATCACAGGCTAGAGGAACAAATGCAAACACAGAGTTAGACACAGCTAGAAGGGTGTGTGTGTGTGCATGTTCGGCAGTTTGAGTTTTGATTCGGCAGACCGAAATGAGAAGACGATGAGAGAGGAAAAAGACAGAAAGGAAGGAAGTCATATATGTACATTTTTACTTCTGAATGTGGATGTCTGTGCTTTATATGTGTAGAGTGTAAACACGTGTGTGATCGTCGTGTCTGCTTGTGTTTTTCTGTTTAAGTGACTCTGGCATCAGAAAGACAGGGCTGCCGATGCATGAAATTCAGAGCAGAGAGGCAAAAGCACCTATTATGAGCACACGCACTGCAGGCTAAATAACACACATACTAAGGCGAGCACACACCGGGGAATTCACTAAGACAAGCACATACACATTTTCTTTTTTTTTTTTTTTTTGCATTGCGCGTGTGGATTTCTCTTTCCTTCTGTAGCCTCGGGCTGATTTATTGCAGAAATTAACATTTCTGACAAGGGAAATCAAAGATAAATTAAATAAAATAAAAACAGTTTCTCATCTATCAATCTCTGGCAAAACCAGAACACACAAACACACTAAAGCAATCGTGCAGTCACACACACACCCAAACGCATACAGGTACAGTAAACGCGCAGTGCGTTGTATTTGGGAGTTAATAGCTGCACGTCAGACGGAAGGATTCAAGGATCCCAGAAATGACAGATTGTATTCACTAACTCCCACACAGCGTTAACACGTCCTGTGCGACGCAGCTACAAAGGTGTGATTACGGACAAAAAGCCTCACTCCCATCACTCTCTGCTGTCTGTGGCACTGGTTGCTTGCCTGTCTGTACAACGTTTGGCTGGACAGACCTGAGATTGTCAAATGAGCTCGTGTGAGGAGTTTACACAAGATGGTGGTTGTTTGGCTACCTTAAAGTTTGCTCTGAGAATTACTGAGTCTTTGTTGAGATGATTCAGCTGTGTTGGTGTCCCACACTCAACAGGTCTACTTTGTTTTCTCAGAAAGCGGACAACAAAAGAAGTAATCATTAATGCAACCGTAATGTCTACATTGGCTTTCGATGCTCACGTTCTCAGTGGGCCAGTGCACGGAGCACTACATGTCACAATGTGCTGTACAATGCAATGCTTGAGAACAAATCCTATCAGTTCGAATTAACTTAAGGGAACGTAAAATACCTTACTTTTAAGGCAAACTGTGGGTCAACAGTCCACTTGGTAAAATTAAGTTGTCTTAACACTGATTTGCAGAAGTTACACCTGGTACTATTATCTAGATGCTCCTTGTTAAGAAGCTTATCAGAAAAAAAAAAATAGTTAGATGACCAAGACTTGGCTTTAAGGGAGAGCTAACACCAAGTACAAATACGCATTTTCCTCCAAGTTGTAGCTCTGTTTATCAATCTAAATTGTTTTGGTGTGAGTTGTTGAGTTTTGGAGATATATCGGCAGAAGAGATGTACAGTGGCGATCTACTCTCACAAGGAAATTGTGTATTCATGTTCATGTTCATTCATGTTAATCAAAGGAAACATTGTTGTATTATGATCAGAAAGCCAATAAAACATTGTTGGAATCAATGTAACTTTTGCTGTGCGGAACCCGGGAAGTTTGTTGATAATACTTTTTTTTTTTTATCACAAGGCAGAGGAAAGTTGAGTTTCTCACTGCTCTGTTTCTCAGTGTATCTATGTGCCCCATGAAACAAGAGCTACAAGGTTTTAAAAATAGATGGATAAATATCACTGCCTTTGTTTCCCAGACTTGTATTGTACCTCTTCTGCAGTTCACCAAACAAACTACTCTGTGTAGACAAAGTAGACAGTCACATTCGTCCATATCTCAGTGTTTGGTTTCGCCATAAGTGGTTATTTGTTTAGAGTTATTGAAGACTGATCAAAGGAAGGAAATAAATCACTACAACTAGATGAACGAAAGACACCATTAATGTTTCCAGCCCACACAGCACAGGCACGCATGATCACCCGTGAGCAGATGCATGTTTCCTCCTGCATGGTTACATGCTGTAATTGGGCAGAAAGAAAATAGTTCTCACGTGAAAGTACTCAAAACAAGTTCTGTGGATTATCTTGAGTAACTGGGTCATGATTTCTGCTGTTGAGTCTTTTTTTAAAATGTTTGTATGGTGCTTTAAGCACCGCAGGCTGAATGCTACCTCGGCCCATTACATTTGAGAGAGGGCAGATATCCACCAACTCTGCAGCTGATACCAACATAATCTAGATGGATACAAGGCACTACAGGCTACATACTGTATGTGTTTTTAATTTTTGGCTGAACTGTCCCTTTAGTGTTTCCCTCCAAGGTTTTTAGCTTTGTATCTCTATAAGCCACGCGCTGGCTGCTGTGGTGGTGACCGCAGAACTCTAAAATGCAAAGCCATTAGACTTGTGGTCAGGGCTGTAACAGATTAAGCTGCACAGTCGCTATACTGTACATTTTTCTATCCAGTGATGCACATCATCAAATTCTTCGTCCACGGTGTATAAGAAGTGTAGCATATGACGATTTATCATCGCAGCCATAGAGGCTAGAAGCCCCATGAAGGCCTAAAGTAAACCTCAGTGAATGTCAGTGATTATCCTGGGATCAGTTTAGCACACACATGCTTCACACAGGAAATTCACACACGCATGCACAACATACAAGTTCAATAAAACACGCCTGTGCCTGTGTTCCTCTGACAGTGACTTACAGCTGGTCAAGTTTTGGTTTAATCCTCGTAGGAGTCACTCGTCTTGTTGCCTTGTTCTCTGTAGATTCTTTCCGGCACCATGATTGTTCCAATGCCATTACATTTATGACAACTAACAATATCATATCTAGAACAATGTACATGTAAAATAGCACATGTTAAAGGATAATTCCACCAATTTTAGTTGTTGGTGTGTTTGGGGAGTACTACTCAATCTGTGGAAAAGGTGGTATAAATCTTTTTGTGGCTCCAAAGGAAGCTACATGTGATCAGATAAATTGCCCCCAATGATGTTGGTGACTAAGTTGCATTGTGGGTAATGTAGGCCCTGGGTTTTGGAAAGCAGTCCATAAATAATCAAAATCAATGCACCAGAAGCAGAGATATCACTCTTTAAGTTCACACATCCTACTTCCTTTTCAAATAATGGTGCCCACATTACCCACAATGCAACAGATGGAACAATTGAAAATGGAACAATTGAAAAAAGACGCTATGTGGACAGACGGCCAACTCTTAAATGTTGCACCTTTAAAGCACTGTAAATAGAATGAATATCATAGGTGACACATTTTGTGCTCAGCCATTACTGAGGTCATATTACTTACAGTATGCCTCACCATACAAATTGGAACATAAACTCTTATGTGGTTGTAGGCGACACTGAATAATGCAACCCATCACATCACAGATTGAAATTTAGCTGCATCTCACCGCAAATGATGTTACGGAGACGGGAGCGCCACCTGCATTTCCCTCATTCAAGATTACACAACACCCAAAGTGCTCGGCTGTGTCTGATAGAATGGAAGGAAGAGCAGAGTTGAAACACAGAGTGCAATCACTCTTCAACAAGTGAACAGCAGTCTGGTCGCTCCACTCTGTGTACACCATCAGGAGTTGTGATTATAGTCTAGATGTGGAGGCTACCGGTTTAGTGTCAGGGTGCACTGCAGCACTTTGCACTGCCAATTTATGGACACACGCTCTGTGTCTGACCACATAAAGACCTGAGCAAGAAATTTCCTCTCTGACCTGACAGCAGCAATTTCACATCAGCCTCCATCTCCATCCATCGACCAGTGGCCCTCACATCTTACGTGATGAAGGTGCTGGAGAGACTGGTTTTGGCCAACCTGAGGCCGCAGGTGAGAGCCCTGCTAGACCCTCTGCAATTTGCTTACCAGCCCCACTTGGGAGTTGATGACGCTGTCATCTACCTGCTGCAACGAGCCCATTCGCACCTGGATGGTGGAGGAGGCACTGTGAGAATCACATTCTTTGATTTCTCTAGTGCTTTTAACACCATTCAGCCACTGCTACTGGGGGAGAAGCTGAGGGTGATGGGTGTAGACGACACAATGATCTCCTGGATTACTGACTACCTGACAGGCAGGCCACAGTTTGTCCGTATGGGCAGTGTTCTGTCTGATGCGGTGGTTAGTGATACAGGAGCTCCACAGGGGACTGTACTGTCTCCTTTCCTGTTCACCTTATACACCACTGACTTTCAGTACAACACCGGGTCGTGTCACCTGCAGAAGTTCTCTGACGACTCGGCTGTTGTTGGGTGTATAAGTGAGGGACAGGAGGAGGAGTACAGGGCTCTGGTAGACAACTTTGTGGAGTGGACTGGACAGAATCACCTGCGGCTGAACATCAGCAAGACCAGAGAGATGGTGATAGATTTCAGGAAGAAGAGGAAGACGGCTTTCCAACCTCTGTGCATTCTGGGAAGGGATGTGGAGGCGGTGGAGGATTATAAGTACCTTGGTGTTACCATCAACCATAGACTGGACTGGAGATCTAACACTGAAGCTGTGTACAAGAAGGGGATGAGCAGACTTTACTTCCTGAGGAAGCTGAGATCCTTCAACGTGTGCAGCAAGATGTTGGAGATCTTTTATCAGTCTGTGGTGGCCAGTGTACTTTTCTTTGCTGTGGTTTGTTGGGGAAGCAGCATTGGAGCCAGTGACACTAACAGACTCAACAAACTGATCAGGAGGGCTGGCTCTGTGATTGGCTGCAAACAGGACACTCTGGAGGCTGTGGTGGAGAGGAGGACACTGAAAAAACTGTTATCCATCATGGATAATCCTCTCCACCCTCTCCAACTCACACTGGTCAGACAGCGGAGCACCTTCTCCGGAAGGCTGCTTCAGCTTCGCTGTCGTAGCAACAGATACAGGAAATCTTTCCTGCCACAAGCCATCACTTTATACAACAACTCTCTCACCTCTGCCTGATAGAGAACTCTGGTCTCTCTACTGTTTTGTTGTATATATTATTATTGTTTATTGTTTATAGCACACTGTGCACTGTATATATACACTATGTATATATTGGATTCTATTTATGTTATGTACGAAGTGTTTTATTTGTGGACCCACAACTGCTGTAACAAAATAATTTCCCAGTCTGGGATCATTAAAGTATTTCTATCTATCTATCTATCTATCTATCTATCTATCTATCTATCTATCTATCTATCTATCTATCTATCTATCTATCTATCTATCTCACAACCTTTTCTTCTATATTCTCTTAGCTCTAGACATGCTAATGGTGCCGAATTGGCCCCGCCATTATGGTCATATTAAGTTTAAATTAGCTCCAAATGGCATTGAAATTATTTTCTAAATGACTCGAATCTGACTTCTGCCACGATCCCCTGTCTCCCATGGCAACCAGAGAAAAGGGCTTTGACTGCTCATTTGCATTTCATCACCAAAATAAAATAAGAATCACAACACCAGGTGACGATGCAGGGTGGTCGGCCACCAGAGAGAACAGAAGACAAGAATTATTGCCTCATGGTTATATGCCTCCGCACTCCAGTCAAGTTTCAGTATGCATCCATGTCCATCCAGTCTCGTATGATATCGGATATGTAGTGAAGACTAAATTGGTGATATTGAAGTTATCATTATACTGTACAATGCCAGTAAATAATGTCCAATAAGAAATGTGCCTTTTGCGCTCTTGGATTACTTTTACAGAGGAGTACGGCTGACTGATAGAGAGCTTTGTCACACAGTGCAGGAAACATCAAATTTGAGGAAATTCTTTCAGACATTCCTGAGATACAGCCTTCGCGAAAATGGGACGGACGTTAAGTCACAGTGACTTTGATATTTAACCACTGAATTCAAAACACTTTATCCAGTGATGTCAAGACAGTTTCAAACTAAAACGTGCTGCTTTGACTGTGATGTGGGATGAGAGTCCTTGAGCCCTTTTGTGTGAAATTCTGCCGTTGCAGATACAGGCCTTGAAAAGGATTTAAGCTTCAGTTGATAGTTTTTATCTAAATCATCAATACAGAGACTGAGATTCTTATAATTTAGACCAGATGTCCAGTAACGGAAGGAAGAAAGAAAGAAAAAAAGCAAGAAAGAAAGAAAGAAAGAAAGAAAGAAAGAAAAAGACAGAGAGAATGAAAGAAAGAAAATGACAGAAAGAAAGACAGAAAGACAGAAAGACAGAAAGAAAGAAAGAAAGAAAGAAAGAAAGAAAGAAAGAAAGAAAGAAAGAGGAACATAAACAGCAGGCTAGATAAAAAGCTGTGTGTTAGTCTTACAGATGATCCCAGCTGCTCCACACACATGCCTCTCCATGCACTGGTCACACGACTTCCCCGATGCCCCGACCCTGCAGGGGCATTGGCCTGTGACCGGGTCACATGGTCCAGACAACGCCCCCCACGGGGAACACTTACACTCCTCGCAGCGGCCACCCGGCATTCGTGGGTTACCATGGTACCCAGTAGAACACCTGGATGAGAAGAACCACGGGAAGAATGAAGGAGGTCACTGCTACTGTTGTTTCGATAAGAGGTTTCTGTTGTTTTTAATTAAGACTGGTGGACAAAAGGTGTCTAGAATCTTTCATCCTTTTGTGTCCCTCACCTTTCACAGTATTTTCCCTGATACCCCTCAGGACAGGCGGTACATCGGTAGTCGTCGAATCCCTCCGCTACACAGGTCGGACTGAAACTAGCCACGGAAAAAGAGTTGAAAATGCTTCAGAAAAATTGTCTTGCAAACATATAAAAAATATTCCATGCTGAGAAAATAACAGAGATGTACACGATTGTTACAGAGAACGAAATAAAACGTTTTACTTGTTCTCCAGGTTGGTGAGGGGACAGGCGCAGGGTTTGCAGTCGTCATGGAAACCTCGGACCACACCGTAGAATCCCGGAGCGCAGCGTTCACAGCGATCCCCCTCCGTGTTGTCTTGACAGTTCTGCACACACAAACACATTAAATGAAAGTTAAATTTGTGTAGACACTAAATTGACTTCCATTTTTTAAAATTTCCATTCATCCTCCAAATAAACACGGTTTCTTGGTGTGTTGTGTGAGCATAATGAGGCAGCTGTAACACAATTACAAAAAAAAAAAGCTCCTGCTGCTTATCCAGAAAGCTTTTCATCTTTAAAGGGAAAAAAGCAAACTCATTTTCAAATTAAATTAACGGCAGTTAAGCTACACTTTTATCTGCATGTTGCATTTGAATATTGCCTGTGGCACAATGAAAACGACAAACCAGATTTGCTTGAGCGAGAAGAAAAAACATTTTTCAGCGTAGAAAAAAATGAATGTATTCTACTTCACATATGCGAAGACTGAATCATATTTCAGACACTCTCTCAGAGAGGATATTAATATTCACAATTAAGCTGTGTACAATCCCTTGTATGTGCTTGTCTCGAGTTGACAATGAGTAACTGAAAAGACGACAGATGAGGTCACCCATCATCCTCTTCTTGATTACTGACAAAATGGCACTGGGGAGGCTTGTTTTTTTGGTGAGTGAGATAATTATCACGGCATCACTGGTTGATTTACACCGATACAGATGAGAAGCATTAAAAAAAAAAAAAAAAAAGAGTGGCATCCTGCTATCATTACACTGTTGATTCACGGCTGGTGAAATGTTTGACAACATGCTTGACAACATGCTTGACAACATGTTGACGGTGGTAAATTCAGTTCAAGTATCTTTCAAAGTCAATAGCTGCCTGTCCTTTTTACTCTTATTTCTACTGGAGAAAAATAGATGAAAAACAGTCATCAGGTGATATTTATTGACGTTTATTTTGTATGAAAAATTTGATTGTGCAGTTACTGTCTTCACACATCCAGACTGTCACTGGGAAATACCCGGTGTGATCGCAGCTGCTTCTGCACTGCGGATCCCTACTACCGGAGCAGCAGGGAAGTCATTACTCATATTTCTTTTCACCACCCACAGATTTCTGGGCCGTTCTAGGGCCTTCACACACAGAAAATATCCAGCCTGGACTATTTTGTGATAGGAAATGCAGCCGCCCATACAGGCAGTAATGAATGGCTTTTGGGCCCGGTCCCACTCCTGCATGATGAGGTGCTGTGAGACCGTGCACGGCGGCGGCCAGCTAGCTGTTAGCTGACAGGTGTGATCTCACACGTCAAAGAGTTTAATAAGCTTCCTTCCTCAAGAGCGGGGCCATCTAAAATACTCATTTACTTTCCGGGATCTCACTCACCTGTTGTTATGAGGAGGGCCACAAGGGTACACTGACACACACAGCCATAAATGTATCCAAGTATTTCATATTCAGAGATGTTTATTGTTATTTTCAGCTTATTTTTAGCTATGCTTATCACACAGCCCAACACACACGCATACACTTGTATGTCTGACAGATATTAGGACCAAAATACAGTGTGTTTTCACTATATGTACACACCATATACACCCAAACACACAAACATAATGTAAACTCACATATATTACATACTGTACACAAACGCAAAGCCCTCTCCTCTCACAGCCCCGGGGTTCTGTCTTATGTGTTCCCCTTGTTTGTCGAAAAATGGGAACTTCAATCAGTGCAACAGGAAGTTGCCTCCTAACGAGGCAAGTCATTTCCATTAACTTCCTGTGTTCCTCGTTACTGCTAATTACCACAGAAACAAACTCGTTTAGCATTTTCAATTTAGCCCGCTCGGTTAGAAAATGCTAATGACGCTGTTATGGAGAGCGAGATGGAAATGGGCGAGGGAAAAAAATGGCTGGGAGGCAAGAGAGAGGGAAAGAGAGCGACAGAAATCAAAACACAAGGGGGGTGGGGGGGGGGGGGTAAAGACAGGGAAACAAATTGGCAAAACTGGAGAAATTAAGAAGAGGTGAGAAAGAAGGAGGGGGCGGAGGGGGAGATTGGGGCAAAGAGAAATGGGAGAACTGAGGGTGAAACAGAGAATGGCAGAGTGATGAAAGAAGACAAAGGAGGAGTGAACAGATAATTGAGGTGGGGGGGAAGAGAGTTTGGAGGATGCCGATTAAAAGGAACATGAAAATTAGACTAAGGAGATCTACAGGAAGAAGAAACAATAGACGGAAATGCAAAAAAAGGAGAATAAAGACAGACGAGAAGAGGCAGAAAAAGAAGAAGAAAAGACAGTAAAAATAATTAGAAAAACCGAGAACATTGGAGAGGAGACAAAGGAACATTGGCATCTACAATGGAGCAAAACTATTGTCTGGTGTGCAGAGAGACACTTGGTGACTTCAAGGCTGACTGCAGCCAACATTTGTCTATCGTGACTGCGCTGGTGCTAACTGAGTCTATTATACAGATGATCTCATGGTACATGAAAGTTTGAGAGTTACGGCTTGAACCCAAACTTTCAAATTGGATGACATCCCTTTAAGAGAAAAAGACACATTGGAGCCAAAAAGCAAATATCAGTATCAATGTAGGCTAATATTTATACTGCTTTACCTCGCCACCAGGCAACCCTTTTCTGGGTGAAGGGAACTGAGGCTGTCCCATCTCTCTTTACAAAGCACACCAAACTTCTTGGACAAAAAACATTATTTTTACTTGGCAGAACAGAGGAGGAGCTGGTTTACTGCCGCCCCTATTAGTTTGTTTGTGTTTTCGTGTGACTTTGATGCAGACTAACCCTTGAAAACGCACAATACTTACATCAACACAAACTGTCCATTGGAGCAGCAGTACACCAGGACAACTCCTGTTCTTCTGCGAGGTAAAATTACTGTTTTTGTCAAGGCAGTCTGGTTTATTTTAAGAGACTGACATAGATGGATATCAGGCCTCAATTTCCTGATGGAAAGGGGATTGTCTTACAGCAGGGTAAGACATTGATATTTTCTATGATCATTTAGTTACTAAAATACCTTCTTGTTGAAGTCGACATCTGTTTAGCTTCCTGCATCATTATTCAAGCAGCTTTTGCATACTGGATATAGCAGTTGGTAGCCCCCAGTTTGGAAAAGCCACTGGAATACATACAAAAAACGTGAACTATCCCTTTAAGCTGGTGACAGTTACTTGATGGTTACATTTCAAATGAAATTAATCAGAGTGAAGATTACAGAAAAAACATTTTTTACATAATTGCAGAGCCTTTTAGTCATCCTGTTTATATGCTCTTCACTCAGTAATCAGAGTCGCACCAAACGCAGCACTCTAATTTGTGCAAGCTTTTCACGAAAAATGGAGCTCCGCTGGAAGTATTTAATGAAGGATGGTGAATTACTAGCAGCACCCTCCATATTTCATTATGTACATGTGCAAAATTAAATGTGTCAATTTTATGAAAAGGTTCCAAAAGAATGCTACTGCCAGCATCTTTCAGAGTTTGTTTGGAAGTGTTTATACCTATTTATCTTACTGGTTATTCAGTGCAGTTTTGTTTAAACCCAATCAAGCCACATAATTAAATGGCTCCTCATCAGCTGTCCAGAATGAGTCTCAGTTGATAGATACTTTTCCGACAGTATGAATAGATTTCTCTGCAGCCGTACGCAGTGATATTCTCTCAGTCCACTGGGGTTTGATCGGATCAGATCTGAGTGATGACCTCTCGGCAGCATGTGACCAACTGCTCCCCAAGGCCAAAGTCTTGATGGGGACTCACTGCGGAGCTGACCAGACGGAAAAGGCTGGAAGTGACTAACTGGTATCGACTGGCATGTGCAGATTAATCTCGCAAGCCGTGAGAATATGTTGAGAACACACATTTTCACAGCAAATAGCAGGATACCTAAACCTCTTCAATAGTCAAATCCAGGCACTTTTCAAGCACTTTTTAAGGTGCATTTTCAAGCTTTTCCAGACAGTCAAATTTTGTACTCTACATCCTATGTGCTGCTAAGCAAATACAAATTTTTTTTATATATATAATAAAAGCAACACAGTAAGCATCTCAAGTAGTTTCAAGCACTTTTCAAACTTTTGAAAAAGCTATTAGCTCCATTAGCTGATTGCTCTTCTCGCTAAACAAACCGTAACACGCTGTCCTCTTGCCAATTTCAATACAGATCTCACTGTATTGAAACACAACAGGTTTGTGAGGTCATTTTCACTACAAAATTGTCATGACCAAACAAATTCATGATTCCGGAATTCATAGATATAATTGCGATATACAGATATATATTTTTTTTTCAAAAGCTAGCAATAAATCTATCTTTAATTTTCTTTACTGTGTTTTCTTTTTTTTGGCAAATAATTACGGAGAGAGGCAGACGTGAAGAGAAAGTCTGAAACCACGACTGTAAAAAAAGTGTACAAAAAGAACAGTTACTACCAACTACTCAAATACTAGTGAAATGACTGGATTAGCTGGATGAATTTATAAATAAAAAGATGCACAAGGTTAAACATATTCACTGGATTAAGATGATATTATAGTATGTGTATTGTTACCACAATATCAATATCGGGAATCTCGCACTATTGCGACACCCCTAACGGGAACATTTCAGAATCCTCGTACTTTTTATGAAGTTAAACCGTGTAGTCAGCCAGTGATTCTAAAACAGCGACAGCATTAGAAGACGAGCTCCACTGAAGTCGGTGCTCGTTTCAGGAGAGCAAAGCAGTAGTCTGTCCGTCCCAAACACATTTTCTGTTGTGTCCGGCTTCCCTCCCCAGCAGGGGAACGACGGAACTCCATTTGACTCGAGCACCGAACATTAAATTAGCTTATTTTCGAACAGTGACAAAATGAACCTACAACGGTTTCACTGCAATTACAGCCACAGCTGTAATTTGCTGATCAGTGACATCAGCTTGCGTGAGACTACCTGTTGAATAAATCCTGTCTCAAACTGTAAAGAGTCAAGAGTCAGTTTCTTCACCTAATCTGTTCTAATTGTGTATCTTAAGATCAACTTCTCCCCTCTTCCTAAAAGTAAGGATGTAGCTTTGGGTCAGATCCAGAGGAGAGGAAATTACACAAAATATGAATAAGCCCCGGGTCGTTAATTATTGCAGGGCTAATTACAGTACCTGACACCCCCCCACACAACACACACATACTTTATTCTCTCTCACCTCACTCTCTTCTCCAGTAAGCTACCTGGCATATGGCTCTTTGAGAGGTCTCCAGCGGTAGAACACACACACACACACACACACACACACACACACACACACACACACACACACACACACACACACACACACACACACACACACACACACACACACACACATTTACCTGGCATATGGATGTCTCAGGGTCACAGGTGGATGAGTGCCCACTGCATTGGCACTGAACACAGCTGCCCATGCCGGCAGCGGTGGGCACCCTGGACGCCGGAACAGATGCCAGGGAGCCGGCGCGAAGGCGGTAGAAGCCTGCAGCACACTCCTGCACATGGAGACAGACAGACAGACATACAGGCAGACAGACAGACAGACAGACAGACAAAGAGGGAGAGAATGAGTCAGATAATGAGGAGAGATTCTTTAAAAGCTGAGAGACAGAAAAACAAGATCCTGTTTTGATAGCATGTGTTCCACAGTAATCCCACACTATGCATGATATTGCAATAGACACACATCCACGCACACCCTCGACAACTACACACATGGACCCACATAATTATCCCTAATTGTTATTTCTCTGGGCAACTGTTGACCACTCTCTCTTTTCACACACATACACACAATTAAGAGTTATTCCCCTCAGTAACTTTTGAACACACACACCCTCATCTACCCGCTCAACGCACACACAAACATGCACACACACACACACGCAGACATGCAAGGTAACTCTCTCCCTCTCTCTCCTGTTCAGTAATAATTAATGGAGTCCATTTAAAGAGCCATCTGTTCCCTCTGCTAGCGCTAAACGCCCGTTTAAAAATACTTTATTAACAACGACGGCGGCTACAAATAGAATGCCCATCTGTCAGGCAAGCCCTCGACGACCTGAACATTTCAAGTTTAGCTACCGTTTGCTATTTGGCTTCCATTTGGCACATTTTCAACAGTATCTGTAGCTTCTAAATTATGTACGCCGGTAATTTTTTTCTTTCCCCGGCTATATAGATGGCTGCTCCTCTGCACATCAAGTAGCAGGCGACAAAGTGAAACAGAGGGTGAGAAATATAGTTAAAAGTTTGCTGGCAACTCGTGTATTCCTTTTGAGATTAACACAATAATACCTAAATGACTCTCAGGCGCCGCCATCCAGCGGAATTGCCCAGAACTGTTTGCCTCCGTCGTATCATAAGCTGTCTCCACAAAATCCTCATTAAACTAAAGATTGAGTCACTGCTATATGCCTTCTGTGGCTTAAGAGAAGGAGCCGGACGCAGCTGAAAGTCAATTGCTTTGACAAAATCACAAAAGTGGAAGAGACGCTCAGTGAGGCTTAATCCAAACTAAGCAAAGGGGAAAAAAACAGGAGAGTCTGAAAGGCTTAAAACTCTGGAGTAAATGTAAATTGGAAACTTGTGAGATACTATTGAAAAGCAGAGTGTGTGACCTCCATGTTTACATTCTCTCTCAGTGTGAAGGCAGCACACAAAAAGCTTCTCTGAGAGAATTCCGCTCACTCGCTAATTAATGTTTGTAATGCTGGATCCAAAGTGTACACACTTTGAGCTTGTGTCAATACGAATGCTTTTTCCATTTCATTCAAGCAATATTCCCTATACAGTCCTCCTGTACGCTCTACTTGTGATGTCTTTGATATTGTATAACTTCTGCTGTTGATGCAGTCTGCTTTTTGCGGCTGCACTGAAGTGATGACTAAACACAATTATTACAAACTAACGAGTGAGAAACAAACTCAGTGATGCTTCTCACGTCGATATTCTCTGTTTTTTATTATAAACATTCTTCACAACTATTCTTTGTTAATTTCTAACAATATGCTGAAAAAATATTTTGTTTTTTACATGATTTCAGAGAATATTATAGGAAAAATGTCTCAGAGGGGCTCTATGGAACATATAGTAGCAATTTATATTTATCTGAGTGAAGTTGTTAATTGAGTGAAGTTGTGTAAAGCTGCTGGACTGTGGATGCCCTCTGTCCGCTCTGCTAACAAAGTGCAACAGTAGCTTAGAAATGGAGTCCACTAACATAAACTAAGGACCGACAACCAGCACAAAACAGAAGTTCCACGCAGCACCTTTAAAGATTTTGGTTTTGGTGTAAATGTCGGCAGATGCAAACGAAAAAATTGTTTTTCCTGAGAACCTATAAGGTGTTTTTTTCAAATGTAAATGTCCTGTTCAGTATGGATCTTTATTCATTGTGTTTTGAAAGGTGAATTTGTCAATTACAGTCTTTAAAAAAGCAGTAGTTTCAGACAGAAATAAGTACTTGATGACTACTACAACAACTGAGTTTTTAAATCAGAATTTTCAAGAAACTTGGTAAGGGTATTAAATACACAGCCGTCCCTCACTAACTGTTACTACTTTGAAAAGGCTGAACAACTGTTGTTTTTGTCACGGCATGGTGCAAAGTGCCACAAATTTAAAGAGCATCTAAAATTTAATTTGATGATTGAAAGATGTCTTTCCACTGAAATGGTGCTTAATATAACCCAATTTTTTTTTTTGTTAGAAAATGTTCAACTTTATACATTAAATTGTGGTCAGTTTTGACTGTCTTATACTTTGATCCAAGTCAATAGTGTAAGTTTTAAATTCTGTTTAAACGTCAAGAAAATCAGACATGAGGAACACCCCTACTAGAAACATATTTAGGAAAATCTTTTGCATGTTAGGCATGAGGTCATCCTATGTGTGCACTCTTGGGCATGCTCATGCATGTGTTGAGTCGTGCGCCCACCTCACAGGAGAGTCCGGAGTATCCGACTGGACAATCGCACTTTTCTATCTGATGTGCTTCCTCGCTCTCTTTGGTCGGTCTGCCTTCCTCGGCCACTGTTAGACTGATTTCTGAAATACTGGGAGGAAAAATTAATCATTCAATTAAGATACTTCCCTCTCATCTTGTTGAAGAGTATACACACACATGTATTTGGATGTGTCCAGAGAGAACCATAATGATAAGTTGATGCAGGTTACAATGTTTCTCTGGAAATGTGGCCTTAAGTAGAGACAATTTTCATTACACAGAGGTTTTTTCCCCACAGGTTATACTTTATTCAGGTTTTAATTTTTTAAATTTTTGATGTGAGACCACACCGTGTGGAGGTGCATGTCACCGCGCGTGAGAGTGTGTTTTACCGGCTGTGTCTCATCAAGTTGCCATGTGATGCTTTAATCAGGATGTAGTCCACATAGAACAAAATGTCCATGAAGTCTTCTCGAGTCATGGACCGGCCATCTGCATACTTCCACTCATGCTGCGCACACACACACACACACACACACACACACACACACACATACACACACACACACACACACACTGTATACACTGACAAATCAATTTTACCGCTGGAGTCTTTTACCAGTGTAATAGACTCTGTTTGTATTGACTGATGGAGCTCGTCCAAATTAAGTACAATTGATATTCTTTTCATATCTATTATTTTGTAGCTGGTATCCGATAGAAGACTCATAACACAAATATCTCTTTAATTATTATTCGACATCCCTCTTTGATTCAAAGCCTCACTGCACCTCCGTCATGTCGATCTCGTGGCGGGTGAGCTGACCGATCTGGAGTCCTGGTATGTGACGTGTCATCACGACATTGCGGTTAGGACCACCCTTAATGATGACCTGAGGCTCATAGGAGGAGGGACCGGTTTCATCTCTGGCCTCGTAGTACACAGCATATTTCAGCTGCCCGCCATATGCTGTAATCTGAAGAGAGACGTGGAGAGATTTGCTGAACATTACTTTTTTTTGATGATGGTCAGAGAGAAAAAACAATCAATCTAAAAAAGAGGATCTTCCCACCATAGAGCCTCTGAACTGCTCGGGCAGTTTCCAGTAGTAGGGCTCAGACAGAGTCGAAGTGACCAGCTCTGCATGGGCGAGGATCTCAGGGTGCTGGAAGCTCACGCCTCTCCTGCTCTCCACCGTGTTGGATTTGTCCACCAGGGGGAGCACCGTCTGCTCTGGCTTCAGCGCCAACTATGACAAAAAAAAAAAAAAACAGGGATGGCAATATTAATGTTATGCCGCATCGATCCTTGGACATTTATTCCAGCATCTTGATACTTTTTTGTTGAAGGTGATGTTTAAACCTGAACTGTATTTACTGAGCATATGGATGGATACCCCTGACATGTATTTTCACTATACAAATATGACAGTTCATTACAATGTTGTTAAATGGCTAACTATTGTGGAACACCTTCGTTGCATGGTTGTGTTCGTGTCTGTCTTTCGATCTTTCTGTCAAGAACTGAGGTTTAATACCAGCCAGCTGATGCACCCTTGAAATTAATGGATAATGGCTACCCAAGCAAATGTCTTCACTAGCTGCATGCTAATAATAGTTCCCTGCAACCTTTCAGTTTTTTTAGAATACATAGATGGAGCCCTCTGAATGTGTGTACTAAATACAAGAGAAATCTCTGTATTTTTATTGCTTTTCTACAGCATGTATTTTACCAAACACATGCCCAAAGACTGAATACGTTATGATGAGAAGATGGTTGTTTCTCTGAAACTACAAGCTGCACAATCAAGTGTTTGGGTATGAGTTGACTCATGCCAAGTTAAATATAAAAGAGAGGCAGACATATGCAGTGGAAAAATAATCCTGTTCTTATTTGGAAAACACAGAGTGAATGCAATTTTAGTGACTATTTTTATATGATTTAGAAATGTCATGGTTGCCCTGTGAGCCACTTGTCTTGTAGCAAATGTCAAGAAGAAAAAATCAGAACAAAGGTTGCGGCATCATACTAAATATAGTCTCTGGGCACATTTGGCTTAACTAGCATTGCAGGGTTTTTGATTAGGTAATTCACTCAAAAATCAAACGTTCGTGTGAAATGCACCTTTCAGACACGGTCTTGTTAGGCAGCAAAATTTCACCATGTAAACCAGTGATGTGTGTGTGTCGGCGGCGTCTTTATTTTCTCCTTCTGTCACACTTTCCCTCACCTCCTAATGACGAGGTTGACTCAAACAACGCTCCAACCTCACCGTTCTTACACTTTGGCAGACATCGATTTCAAATGGCTTTTGTCCGAGACTTCTTGTTTGTTTCAGAGAATATCAGTAGCTTTAGTTGCATTCCATGGCATCTTGTTTCATCTGTGGGCAAAGTATCCTAACTAATGAGGATAGGTCTAGGCAGCTTGCAAAACCTGGCCAAATGTAGGCACCTTTTATGCAAACACGTAATTGGAACATAACTACATGCCTTCTTTTCTCCTAAAACGTTCAAGCCTCGTGTTTTGTAAAAACATCAACAGCCTTCCTTGAGAGATGAGAAATCTGTGGAGGAATTCTAGTCCTTTAAGTTTGAGGATGATTATCTGTTAGTTAACTGACAATGATCTTTAATCTCCAGCCGAATCTCCAAACACCTTCCCTCCCACAGCGTTTGTCAAACCCAACCTGAACATCTTATGTGGGATTATGTGTTGTATGTACCAACACAAATGTGCGAAAGCGCAGCTGAGGGTGACTTTCTTGTCATTTGATGACGGGTAGATTCTGCAACTTGCGAAATGTAACATTCTTTCAATACAAAGACCCTGATGCAGTGTTTTAATAATTGTGTTATCGTTAATAAAAAAAACAAACACCAACTCAGTCTTTTTTCAAAGCTGATAATGTTGTGGTTTTTCTTTGCTTTTCAGTCACTGTGAGGATTGCATTTTAGTTATTATCCATGTTGGTGGTCAGAGTGAGGTCGTGAAAATGACTTTTCATTCTCAATATAACTTGAAAGTGATTGCGTCAGTCTGGCTTCTTGCTCTCTGGTATATGAATCGCATTTGAGTTAATACCGACAGTCTGGGGAAGGTTCGGCCCTTTCTTTCTCATTCTCTCTGTCTCTAACTTAATGTGTTGATATATCAATATTATTAGAATAATATCAGGGTTTATTGTTGACTGTGGGTTGTGGTGGAGAGGACCAATTTTAAAAATAGATTCCTCTGCTCAAGCCCTGATCCGGCAGCTTTGATAACGTTTATATTGTGTGAATAATATCAGAGGCAGTATGGAAGAGTGCTCTTTGGTTGAGTGGACAGAATTTGAAATCTATTACGTTTCTATAGCTCGATTACAGCGGGAACACTGTCGGCATAATTAAAAGGCAGCCACTCATGGTATGGGAAATTGCTAATTTCTGTCCCAAGTATTACTTAAAGTGGAATCCAAACAAAACATCTATGTAGTTTCGCTGTTTTATTGTTTTGGATTTGTTTGATACAACTATGAAACTAAATAAGTGACAGTAACAGTGCAACAAGACAAAGTTAGTTAAATCAAAATATAGATGTTTTCTTGAAAAATACTGGTTAAGAGAATACATTCAACTTGGACATGAATATGTATATATGGCAATGAGTTACAGGGGATACTTTAATTTCCAATTGAGCTTAACAACGAGATTTGAATGCTTGAATTAGTAGCTTGTCAATCCATAGAGCTAGCTCATTGGCTGAAGTCTAAAATAGCAGCTGTCCTCAACAGACCATCAACCATACAACTGTGAAAGCAGCTTATTACGTCCCATACATATGTTTCTTGTTAGCCTCTAGTGGCTGTTGTGAAGTAGTATAAATAACATGACAAAGCCCACATAGGTAGGAGAATGGGTTTGGTTGGTCGACGCAAACAAGACCAGGACTTTCACCCAGCAGACTGCTGTCTGTGTCCCCTGGTAACCCAAAAGTCAACAGTAAGTTATGAAGTTAAGCCACATGCATAACTTAACTGCAATTACGTATGTAACCTACATTGGTAACTTAAGTTACATAAGTAATGTAGCTATTTTACCACATATCACAATGTTTTCTTAAACCTACCCAAGTAGTTTTCTTGCCTAAACCCAACAAACTGCGACCATATGATGGAGGTCAGGTATGCCTGCTACAGTCATATTAGTGACTAGCAATCTACCAATTCAGTCGTTTAGGTATGAGAATGTGTTTACATATAATATTGCAAGGATTCTGTTGAGGAATGATATGCACATTGAGGGGAGAAAACCTTGTGCAGATTGCATCAAAATTCGCATTAGTGTACAGTACTATATATCAGATATTTAGAAGATCTTCATTATTCTCTTACTTCACCTTCACCTTCATAAGGTAACTCTAACAATGTCTACAAAAGCCCATTTCAAACATTCAAAACGTAACACTGCTGGCTTCATCTAACAGATAAAGTAATGTTTTTCTATGATTTAGAAATAGGTGTCCTGCCACGTATTGTTTGTTATGGCATTCAGACTCGAGACGGATCTTGATGGAAAGAACTACAAGTGCTGCACATTGTCTGAAGGAGAGAGGGTTAGTTTAAGGTCTGAACTAAAATATATTTCAGAGTCCATAAACCATTTTTTTTTCTTTTTTAGAATCAATGGTTACCAACTCACAAGCCATCTAAATGTATCAAAACCTTTTATTAAATTTCAATCTGCAAAAGAAAATACGAAAGATTGCTTGTTTCTATCTAATACCGTTATGCAGTTACTAGAGTTAGTTCACTGAGATAAGCAGTAGTCAGGGCAAACTCTCCAGTTGGAAAACCATCACTGCACAAGAAGAGGCTGAAACAAGATGAGGTAATCACCAGCAGTATCACTGCTAGCTGTGAAGAAACAATGTAGAAAACAACATGGAAATATGAAAAATTCTTGTTTCCTTTATTCGATATGAGGAAGGTTAAATAAGATCCATGTGGAGCGATGACAAGACTGTTTCAATCCAACCCCGTATATATTTTGTCCATTAAGAAGCCAGTGCTGAAACAGCTGATCAATCGTGTGCGTTAAATGTTTAATATGTCAGAAATGACTTTGAAAGTGTTTCCATCGCCTATGTGCATTTACACTATTCTGAAAAAGGCAAAAACCATCTAAAGAGGACATTAAAACTTTTTTGCAAGTCTTTTCAAATTACACATCGACCTGTGCTAATGCTATTATATATCTTTTTTGATTTCAATATTTCCTTTTTTTTTGTTTCCCCTAATGTCTGCAAACATTTGCAATTTATCATCGATTTACAAAATGCAGCCAATGTAGTTTGAGAAAGAAACATTGTCTCCTTTAAGAAGAGAGTCCTCTGGAAGGTCTTGTTTTTCTTCATATCTTAAAAGTACTTTCATCTCATCTCAGGTCTTTCTACATTTGACTGTGTTACATTAATGCAGATCCTCACAGCAGTATTTAACAACCAGTAAATACTCGTCAATCACACATACAGACACCATTTTTGTGGCATTTATCTGTGATGGGAGTGCTCTGTGTGTGTCCTTCTCCCTCAGCCCTGCATGAAATCTTTTGTAGTGTGAGTTTGTGTACGTATGTTTATGCGCTGTACATGAATGCAAGTGTACTATGTGTAGTGTATGTGTATGGTGTCTAGATATGTGGAGTGTGTGTGTGTGTGTGTGTGTGTGTGTGTGTGTGTGTGTGTGTGTGTGTGTGTGTGTGTGTCCCACTCCACTCAGTGTAATCTCACGATTCAGTGGTTCAGAGAAAATCTCCCTCTTTCCAATAAACTCTCAATTTTTCCTGTCTTTCTCTCCCTCTGTCCAGCTCTCTCTCTCTCTCTGTCAACAATAAATGAAGTGAGTGTTTGTCATTCAAATGAAGCCTCTCGCCACCCTCCATCAGAAAACTCTACGGTTACCGTGGAAACGCCAGTTTATCGCAGATGGCAACCGTTTCTGAGATGAGGGGCTTTTATTAAAAACAGGCTGCCGCTCAACAATCGATGGCTAACTTGCTGACTGATCATGGTGTCTGATACACTTAAATAACTCCACTTTTGACCAGCAGCTGGTATCCGTCACGTCCACAGCGCATATTTGTATGTATAGAAGCCATCGATACACAAGTCAGGCTAGCTGAGGGAATTTTCCATGCGTTGCAGCAATTGATTCAACTAAACAGCAGACTTTCACAACACTCTATAACACTTGGCGACCTTTCGCCACAGCAGAGGATAACAATGAGCAACAGGTTATGGATTCAACCTCTGACTAACGAGCAAAGTGGATTTTACTAACTGTATTTCTATAGATGGCTACTGTATGGTTTGAAATGATCTACAGCTCCAGGAGGATTGTGTCTTGTAACTCTAGCCCAATTCAAACAGGACTAGTATCACCAAGGGGCTTTGTGATTTAGAAATCTTCCCCCCCCCCACGACATCTGTGTTTCGTGCAGTGCATTCACACGGGTTAGGCAAAGACTGTATTTAGCTTGAATTAACTGACATCACTCCAAGGTACCATGTCAAAGCTCTGCACAACATCATCGTTTTTTAAAAGCGAAGCGCCAGTTGTTCAGCAGCCACTATGATGAAACGGTTTAAAAGTTCTTCTGCATGTCATAAAAACACAGATTCTCACGTGAGGCTTGCTTAGATCAACTAACAAATGTGTTGCGGCTGTACTTGAATATGACTTTCGTGCAATTTAAACGTCAATATACAGTAGCTGATCTCACAATGCAGCTATTAGCTGCTGTTCACAGTCGAATCTCATACTTGATTAGTTGTCTGACAACAGAAAACAGATGAAACAATAGGAACCAAAATCACCAAGGTGAAATGTGGTGACTTCCATCTTTACTTATTAAAATCACATACAAGGTGATACTAGCCCCATGCATATAGGCTTTTGCTGATCTGTTGTTACAGTTTTCCTCTAGCTTCATGATGAGTTTGACATTTGTGGTTATGACTGAAACGTCTCAAATATGACAACATTACCTCAGCATTAATTGAACCAACTTTTTCAGTGTCCTGATATTTCATCAAACACCACTATCTAGTCAAAATTTGCCATCAGCCTCAGCTGTGCCTTGCTGTTGTTGTCAGTGTTGAGTGCGTATTTGAAAAATCTAGCATGCTAACACACTACATCAAAGCCAAATTCAGTTTGGATTTATTTCTCTGGGAGAAGTACTGTCATTAGTAGGTAATTTTTTACCCGAACCTCTGGAATGATTGCAGCTGCAATTACCTATTCCTTTTGGCAAACTCACTGGTCTTAGTGTAATTTAAATTCTGTCTGCAGCATTTTACTTGTGTTAGACTTGTGTAAGAGGTTCCCTGAGCTGCTCATCCTTCCTTTTCACTTTTGTTTTTATAATCAGTTGAGTGTGAAATTTGAATTAGAGTGAAAGATTCAGTTAAAAATGTTTTTTGCAAATTTGATGCATGAAAGAGCAACATAAAGAATAGCTGTATTTGGAAACCAACATGAAGACGATGTTAAAGTTGATCAAATGGGCCTTTGTAATGTCAGCTTCAGG
This sequence comes from Diplodus puntazzo, assembly GCA_963678695.2. Classification (NCBI taxonomy): domain Eukaryota; kingdom Metazoa; phylum Chordata; class Actinopteri; order Spariformes; family Sparidae; genus Diplodus; species Diplodus puntazzo. The sequence goes on from OZ023172.1 coordinate 13,466,286, forward strand.
TACTGGTATTCTCTTTTGAGAATTATTTTGATTTAGCCTATGCTTGTTCATATTTTGGTAAATAGGCACAATTAAAAATATGCAGAATTATCAATGAGCAGTTTGTGTCTGCAATACTACCACAGACAAACAGAACATTTTGTTTTCTTAAAAGGAACAATGTGCAATAATTTTAGTTGAAAACTAAACTAAAATTACCAGTGGACTGTGAAAAATATCAATATCAATATCAACTGAAGTTAGCATGCTAACCAGCTAGTACTGTGACGTCCCAATCCCAAACTCTTGTGCTAGTGGTGTAAACACCAACACTCTGGTGGTTCCTGAGCTCCCAGTCTTGAACCCTAGCTCTTCAGCTAAGTGGGGTGACTAGCTGATGGCAGCTACAGTTTGAAGCAGTTAGCGGTTACTCTGGTGCCTCGCTGCACCCCATTTGTTTTGAAAATTTTAAAAACCTGATTCTCCTCAGACAAATTCTGGAGCTTTTTCTGCGATTTCGAAACAGTGCTATTTTCGGAGAACGTAAGTCATACTGAATAATATCAATGACTTGTCATATCTTTGTATGATTATGATTCTGATTCTGACAGGGGGTAAGACTTTTGACCATTATCTCTTGTGATGAGTGCTGCTTAATACCCATGGTATTAAAGACCATATTAATGGTTTGAATACTGCCTGCAATACAAAACTGTGATAGGGAACAATACAGCATGCATAACTTATGTGTCAATATCAGCCTACCTTCTTAATATTTTTTTTTTATCTATAACACACTGACAGTTACCTGGTAGGCTGCAAAAAAAACAAACTGGCATCAGTGATTTCCAGAAATCAAGTCAAGTGTGATCTATTAACTTCAATTATTTGAGCAAGCCCCTGATTATCCATAGATAATGATTAATGAAAAACATGAAGCGTACAACGTTGGCAATATAGGCAGCCAGCTGTCGAATGTGTTGTCTCAGCAAGGAAGCTGGCACGGAGAGTGTGTACAGAAAGTACAGCTTACAGGCAATGGCTGGCTAGATCCAAGTATAACACATTAGAGGCAAGAGAGATCCTAAGTGGACGTGGATACAGACCAGAAACCAGAAGTGTTGTGAAGTGGAGTCTAAATAAAGTTTAACTGGACAACAAAACCTCTTAATTGTCTCTTACTCTATCGCTTTTTAAAATGTTATTTAAACTGTGAAATGTACTGAGATTTAAATAAAATAAAAACATCCATCCAGCTCCACTTTCATTAAAGCAGATGTGACCATGATTTTTCAAGTATTCATAAAAACAGTAAAGTGTTGCGTTCAGTCCATTGATCTTTTTAACCCAAATACTCAATGTAAACATACTTCAGTTTAACAATTACCGTGACAGGAACCAAGTATAACAACAAACATATGTCTACTACTCACCCACATCCTGATGAGCCCTTGGGCCTCTGTGCAGGACTGTGTCAGTCCGTAACAGTAACACTTGCTGCAGCCGAGTGGGTTTCGTACCGACAACCCAAACGTGTCTGGCTTACAGCGGTCACAGTTGTCTCCTTCCACGTTTACCTTAAACAACAAACACACAAAGGTGAGGTGAGCTTCTATATGTCTTAATGAACATTATCTTAACAACAAATTCTGTTCCAGTGGGCAGCAGAAGTGGAGAACAGACATCATGTCACAACGTCACAAACACATAATGCAACGACAGGGTCAGTCTACAATTAATAACAAGGTGTATCTGATATCATCAACAGCAACATTAATCATAGTGTAACAACTGAAACATAGCGATATCGGATGGTGTTTAACAGCAATGTGATACTTTTATGTTGTGACTGATACACATCTTTTAGCTATTGAAATATACCCAGCCTATCGACACATTTGGAAAGAAAAGTACCTCGCTGCACTGAATTGTTTACATTTTGAGTAAATAGGCTGAGAGCTGACTGGTCTAAAAATGGGATTGTGGGACAGGACAGGGCTGTCTGCGTATTAAGCCTTCTCTGTGCTGAGAGAAAGGCTCACAGTCCTGTCAACAAATCATCCAATTAATGTTGAGTCCCGTCAAAAAGTCCTGTCGGTTAGTGTGAAAGGCCTGAGAACAACAGAGGAGTGTGAAGGTATGGTGAAAGAACCCAGAATGTCAACTTACGTGCACCACATCCTTACCATTGGTTATGATAAAACAAGGTCATTATGTTGTTATCTGCAAGTAATCATCATCAATTTAACCATCAAATATTAGTCTATAAACTCTCACAAAACATTGAAAATTGCCCTTGTTTTGCCAAAAAACACAAGGTTGGAAGGTCGAATTGGTGAAGTTCAAGAATGTTTGCTTGTTTATTGACTCAAACAATAACTCAACCATGAGAATTGTTCTGTCAATCAACATTTCATCAGTTATAACATTATATACTGTACAATCTGTGCATGCTAAGAAGGCCTGAATCATTGGGGCCACATTTTGTCTCCCCTTTTGATCTTAAATGTGGACAGACAGACAGACAGACAGACAGACAGACAGACAACTAGCATAACACGTCACAGACAAAACCACGGAGAGACAGGTGACAGATCAAATGACTGTTTGAGTGACAGACAGTCGACCTCCTACCTGCTCAGACTGATGATGACAACCAGTGATCTGAACCCTCATTAAGGGCCATGGATCTGGTATGCGTGTGATTGTGTGTGTGTGTGTGTGTGTGTGTGTGTGTGTGTGTGTGTGTGTGTGGCTGTGTGTGTGTGTGTGTGTGCATGCGTGCGTGAACATGCAAAATTTTGTTTAAGCATTTGTCGCTGTCTATGTCGGGAAAGCTGTGATCAGCAAGTGACAGAGAGGATGAAAGTGAGTGTCTCCAGCCGGGGAGTGATGGATATTAAATATGTGCATGTGTTTATGTGTGTGTGCATGAGATCGATTGATGATCTAGTGACGTGTGTGTGTGCGATAATGTGATCAGCTTGTCACAGTGAGGACGACAGGAGTAACAAAAAGGTGTGTGCGTGCCAATGTATATGACATTTACGGCCATAAAAAACTGGCAATGACGCATGAAACGTACTTATTAAAAAAAGAAATATGCATGTGTATATTATTTTTGTATGTATGTGCGCATGCATCTATCTTTTTGTGTGTGTCAGTTCTTTTGTGTGTGTGAACATATTGAGGCCGACATGTAGAGATGCCCCTCTTACTCACTTCTGTGACATTTAGTGAAATAATTACACACTAAACACACACATGCGCACATATAATAAAAATCACACACACACACACACACACACACACACACACACACACACACACACACACACACACACACACACACCCCTACTCTCAGAATCCACAGGTAAAGGACAGACAATCCATGTGCAGTAGGTTTTTAAATCTGCATTGACATTTAAAATCTAAACACCCCTGGTTGGATTTAAAACCTGAAATAACACCAATTTTCTCAGCGTCTCCTCCGTCATTCTCTGAAACTTAAAGCTTTCTGGAAAGTTGAAGAACAGTCGCTCGACAGAACATCAGCGGCCTTTGTGTTGTTGTCATCCGACGGATGACCTGGGAAGATAGTTCAGGCCGGGGCTCTGACGTCAGTCCAGGCTAATCTCCACCGTTTACCGTTTCTGTTGGTGTCTTTAGGTTCCGAGTTAGTTAACTGCCCGCACTTTATTCTTTGCCTTCACCCATTCAGCTCAACCTTTTCTCTTTCTGTCATTCTCTCCCGTGCTCTCCATTTCTGCATGTATGTGCGTGCAATTAATTTATACATTCTGAAGGATTACGGCTGCCTTGTGCTGTTCTTTCTCTGACTGACACTTGAGAATCTTTTCCCAGTCCTACTGATGTACGCTACTGTACGCTTCATATCTCTGTTCCGATCATCATCTTTACAGTAAAGTGCTGAGCCAATCAGGAAACAGTGTGGAGTGTTCGGACGATAAAGGAGTGAAGCGAATGATTCTGCAACTGCATGGTCCGATTGTGAGGGATGGCCCTGAAGACATTTAAAAATATTTCCAGCACCAGTGATTTTCCAGTTGGAAACAAAGACTAAATATAGTCCAGAGTGTATTCACATGTTGAATGAGCAACCTGTCATTTATCCACTTTAAGAAAAAACCTATACCTTCTTTCAGGGCAACGGGCAAACTGAAATTGAGGGTTGGCACTAAAACGCTTTAAGAGACATTTTTACTTTCTTTCCTTTATTCATTCAGCTCAGTGATTCTCAGTCTGATACTGAGAAGAATTTGAAACACAAAATTGGAAATAACTTCTCCTGTACAACGTGAACAGACTTGATCAAACTCGTCCATGGGCATCTTTAACACTGAGACAGCCAAGCTCAATAGAAAAGATGTTGTTTTCTTCTGTGACACCAAAATGCTGCAGGGTGTGTTTTTATCACAACAAGAATCATTTTTTGTTTTGATTTTTTCCGTGCAAATAAAACTTACAGATCCCATATATCTGGATATGTAATAAGATGTATACAAAACAATATACTTTGACTAAAAATGTGTTTCTGATATGGCTTTTCCTCAAAATCGGTATGTTAATTACAATAATTAAAATTACATTTACTCCACCTCATTCATCAAATGATTCTGAATCTTTACTAATACATAGTGTGTTATTTCAAAATGTGTCGTGTATGTGCAAGTGAGGCTTCAAGTTTCCAAAACAGACTGTATGCTGAATATCTGATCTATGTATGTATGTGATGTCACGAATCATGCTTATGGGCTTATGTTAAACTACACAGAAAAACGCAAACATTCAACTGGAAAAAAATGAAAACCGTATTTTCAGGTGGAGGGGGATCTTCGATCTACCAGTTTAGATGCATGACAGAAAAATGAAGGTCAACATCCATGTGTTTGTTTTCTTGTGAGTGTGTGCTGTACCTTGCAGCTACACTTCCCCGTCCGATCGGCGCAGGCACACACTTGCCTCTCCAGGTCGCAGGTCTGGCTGTCCGATCCTGAGACGTTGCACTCGCACTGGGTGCACTGCGGGAAATATGGATGCAGACAACGCCAAGCTTCTGTTATCAACAACATGGCAGGCTGAGAGAGGAGCTAGCAGAGTGTGTCGTCGCTTTATGCTTCACCAAACCATTAAACTTCACTTCAAAATGAAAATGTTGCCATTATCTTCTCACTCCCACGTCAGTGCAAACATCAAGTTCAGTCCAGGCGAACACACAAAAAAAACAGAGTTGTCCAGTTATTTTCCCTTTTGACTGAAGTGACTGAGTGCCAAAACGGGCCAAAATACAAAATGACAATGAAAGTTCTCTGAACAGTCTTTTTCAACAGGATCATCAAGTTGTTTTTATTATGTTGCCAAGCTTTTCATGAAAAAATATTTCCAAACCCTTTTCCCTGACTTGAAGCTTCACAATGAAGCCGAAACCATATAAGAAAACTTAACTGTGATTGCACAATCATTGTTTTTGAAATCTAATTCAAACTGAGAGGACTTCAATGAAATTGAAAATTTGGATGGGAAAAGTTCAAGGGAAAATGAGGCTAAACTCGAAAATGTATTGTGTGCAGCATGTTGTTCATGTTTTTTCCTTTCAAGTTAGGTCCATCTGCTGAAGAAATATAAGCTGAAGCTACACGGAAATGTTTGATTCATGTCTAAATATAACTTAAGATCCAAAGAAAACTGCCGGTGTGATGACAGCATTGGACTTCTATCAATCAATCTTATATTTCAAATCCATAATACTAGCATTGTCGTGTCTATTATCTCTCACTTGTCCTAATTGACTTCCAGCGATTCTCTACAGTGCAATAAAAGCAGCCTTTATGCTAATGACAGTGGTGTTGGCAGTATGACATGAGAGCTGATAGCGATCGCTCACCTGAGGAAAGTCTCTGTATCCAATTTGACATTCATTGCACTTCTCCCCTCTGAAGGAGTCGCGACAGAAGCAGCAGCCTGTGTTGACGTTACACTGCTGGGTCACCGAGCCGATCACGCTGCAGCCACACTCCTACGAAACGAACACAAAGACGGGGCTCGTCATCTGTCATTGGTGTTTAAAAATAAAACTTTATTTACATGTTAGAGCATCGGGCAGACACTCAGGCGACAGTCAACAAGTTTTCCAGGACACAAAAGTGTGGAATTCAATTTGAATTCGGTCAGGTAAAAGATGATTTTGCATGTCTGAAGTTCAAATTGCATAACTCTCTATCCCCCAAATTGCAGATGGTAGAGTAGCTTACTGTGTGTTTTTCTCAAGTTTGTTAACACTTTTGTCGTGCCTCACTGGCTGCTCGGATGCCGCTTTCTGTTTTGCTGTGTTTCACTTTGTTCTATTGTTCCTTTCACTGTTTGTTTTGCACCGCTAAGATCTGTTGCATCCCTCTTCACGGTTCCGAAGCACCGTCCGGATCAATCTGTTGTTAAACTGAGACTTACAGTGCTTTCATGTTCGAGCCTCTAATTGCTACTAGTCTACCACTACTTCTAATACTTTACTGTTATTGCTGCCTCGCGGCCCTTTGGCGAGGCGCTTTCAGTGCGGAGCAATTACTTTTTTAAACACTTTGAACAAAGTCGTGTTACAAAACAGAGAAGTACGGGAAATAAGATCGACGGAGTCAGAGAAATAAATGTGATAAAGAGGAGGGGGAGCAGATCAAAGGGCCGTGTAAACAGACACTGTGGTAATAAGAGAACAGAGGAGGAGAGGGAGCGCAGCGAGAGAACTTTAGGAAGGAAAGTAAGAGAGGGAGAGGAGTTGAAATGGTGCTCATGCATATGTAATATGCGACTAAACCTAAAAATTCTATTGTGATTTCTTGTGATCCATCTTGCTGGGGTTACATTTGTAAGAAATCGCTTGTAACTGTAAGCTGGAAAGCATTTTTTAGCATACCGTGCATCCGGTGGTGATGTCGTGGCCCCAGTGATTGGGAGCACAGCGGTCGCACCTCTCACCGATAGTGTTCGGCGGGCAGATGCACTGTCCTGTGCTGGCGTCGCAGTTATCCCCGACATGACTGCACTCACAGGCTGCACGAGAGGAGAGAGAGAAGAGAGGAGAGAGGAAGAACATTTCAGATCGTTCTAAATAAATGAAGGAGACAACCTCGATGAGTGAGGCAACATCATGTATCTGATCAGCATTTGTGAAAGCCAGCAGCATTGCCTCTTGTTATTTGACACCTGCCACAGAAGTAAGAGTGGAAGTGCTTCTTAGATTGATAAAGAGTTGAGTGTCATGTACGTGATAAATTATGTTGGTAGCAATCATGCAAAAACACATTTTAGCGTGCTGTTTATTGAAACACCCATATTGCCCCCATTTCAATTTATCCGCAACCAATTAACCTAATCAATCACCGCCATTCCCTTGGAAACACAATTGCAAAATGTCGCGTCGAGTACACTGGTTGAATTGGTATTTTAAGCGCTCAAGAAATGTGAAGTCATCATTACAGGAGAGTTGCGTCGTTTTGTTAATTTTTAGAATTGATTAAATGACGTGAAGCTGCTTGAAATTTAATGGAATGACACCCGATGGATTGACGCCCAGTTATTTTTCATCTGCGAGTTGGGGAAATGTCAGAAACAAATGCGCTGGCAGCCTGAATCCTATTTGTATTCTGACTCGCCTGCAGTAAATTGCCTGGAACATTAAATGCAAGGCAGCCCGTTATTTCTGTAACCTGACCGCTGACTGTGGCGTTGATCTTGAGTTTAATCGAAGCAAATAATTCTCAATTTTAAAACCCTCTTTCTTATGTATGACTGTGCTTTCTGGCTAACCTATTAGTGTTCTTCTTGGCTGTCAATAGTGGTTAGCATCAATAATATGTGGCATAAAAAGATAAGTGGGAAAAAGATATATGTGGGATGCTTAATCCTCATTTTGGGCAGTACAAGTTTGCTGCACCTGCTGCCTCTGTTGCCAAATTTTTAGGGCTTATTCAATAATTTGGATATATAGTCCCTTATTTAAAAAATACATTTAAAAAAGACTCCGGTCTGGATTAGGCATTTAAAAAATGACTCATTACTTTTAGATGACGTAACACACCCTCAGGCAGAAAAATCACTGCCCTTGTAAAAACAGATGTACAATTTTTGATCAGTTCACCACAAATATATTTGATGAATGTCCTATCTTTTTGTTGGGTCTGCTTGCAATAATGACTGTCATTCTAAAAAGGTAATCACATCTGAGTTGAAGGCTACAGTATCTATTAAAAACAACCATTTGTCTAAGCTAAGACCTGCATGTTGAAGCGGCTTATTGTAGGTCACTTTTGCTCAAAACAGTGACACCAATCTAAAGTTTGCACACGGCCAACCACCATCAGCTGCTGTTCATACCGAGTGAGGCTGCTGTTAAAACCAGAGTGTATATAATAAAGCCAGGGTGTATTTTATTAGTTATGAAGTTAACTTTTATGTTGTGAGAAGAGGAATTTGCCATTAACTGTTTTAAAAAGTTTTTGAAAGACGAAGGTATTCGATCGATATTTGGCACAAAGTGTATTTACATGCAATCCAAAGTCACCAACAATTTTTTCGCATTTAGCTGAAATGTCAATGAAAATTACTGTCTCTCAAAATGTCTCTGATTTTCACAGAAGCTATATTTCTTCACACATTTAGCGAAATCAATTCCATCTCCACTTTGAACACGTTCAATGGCCAGCACGCTTCAGCTTTGAATCCGCCACGTGCTGTACAATTCTGGCAAACCTCGTGTTTAATTTGAGGTGTCAGTGTGGACCTGTGCTCGCTGTTGAATCCCTGCTGATTAAACTCTGATAAACCGCTGCTGGAAGAAGGATCTTCAGTAAAACTGTGGAAATTAAATTACTTGGATAATTTGTAGTTACATGTATGGACATGATAACTGGCCGGGAAGTATGAAGAGAAATTGTTGAAATAATTTCACTGAATAGGAACAGAAAACAGAATGATCCAATACCCTGCAGTAAACATAACATTTTCTGAATTAATGCATATGACTAGTCAGATGCAAAATGAGGGATTCCCCCTAATCTGACCTTAATTTTATTCAGTTAATCTAAATGATCTCCTCACGTATGGTTATTATCAGCTGTTTTGTTTGTTCACCAGCCAAGACGAATAAGAAATCTTTAAGCTCCATAATTTATTGGTCGTGTCTTATTATTCTGTGTGTTCAACCTTCAAAAGACGTCCGTACCAATCAGCAGATAGTTTCTCTTGGCAACGTCTCATCTTCGCACCGTCTCGTAGACACAGTCGTTGGGCTGGATTCTTTAATTTGACCGTTCTTTATCTCTCCCCTCCTTCCTTCTACCCTTGCCCCCTCCGTTTTTTTATTTGTTCCCTCCATCATCTAAGTGTATATGCATATATGGATGGTGGTTTCGTTTGATGTAGCGTCAGCTATTGCCAAGATGCATGTTTCATAACCCTGGGGAAAACTGCAGGAATATTTGTAGATACGGATATATGTATAATATATACAAAAAATATAAAAATACATAATCATCAATGGTGATGAAGTTTTGGAAGATAGGTAGTTTGTGTTTTCTGCAGAAAACTGATGATGCTGTAGAGTCACAGTGTAGATACAAACTGCATCAGCTCAGGTGAAACTGGAGCAGGAAGAAATGCCGACACTGACGAACTGTGTTTCTGAATACAAGGCAGCGCTGGTTTAACCAAAGCCAGCGGCTCAGAACAAATTTGCAACGTTTTGCTGCGATGATGTTTGGCTTTGTCCTGCTTTTGAGCGAAAAAAGAGTTGGCTTTGTACTAATTATAAAACTGCCACCATGATACGAAAGAAAAACATGCATTTTGCATTCTGCAGACAATTTGTGTCAACTTTAAATTGAAAAGAGAGAAGAACAGAGCAGCACTTTAATAAGGAGAGCCTTCTGGATTGCTGACATAACTTTCACTGCAAATTACAATACAAATACGAGCCAAATCTACCAGCTTTGATTCTGTCAACACTCTCCTTTCCTCCCCACTGTCTATGCTTACGCGTGCAGCCGCCCTCCTGGAAGTTGAAGTATCCTCGTGCGCACCGGTCACATTTGGCTCCTGTGACGCCCGGCTGACACCGACACTGGCCGTTCTCATCGCAGTCAAACGACTTGGAACCAAACGAGTTACAATGACATGGGACACACACTCCACCTGTGGCGATGCCATGCATCTGGGGCTGGAGAAACACAGACATGGAAGAACGGTTTGTAAATGAAGTTGAAAGTAGGCGGTGTAATCAGGTCAAGACCAATAAAGACACACTCAAGCAACTTGGGGACAAAGAAGCTATAATGGCACTAGATGCAAGACTTGTTTCTGAAGACTGATTTCCAATCTCTCCAAGATTTTTCAGTCATTGTGGATAGAAAGGATGAAAGATGACTTTTAATTGTATTCATCTTCAGCTTGAAAGCCAACTTAAAACTGTAATAGTTCTGTTTGACAGACTGGAAAATGCCTTCTGGTTGCTGTGAAGGAAAATAAAACACAGTGCATGCTGGTTCATCAGACCAGACCCAGACATTCACAAACTGGCCCCTGAGCTTCAGCATGCTGGCCAAGACAATTTAATAGCAAGTCTTCTGAAATAATGCCAGTTATGAACATTTGAGGCTTAGCTCAGCTAAAAATTAACAAAAACAATTCAGCTTCCTGGATGCCGAAACATCACCCTAAAAATAATGACATTTAAAACTCAGCAACAGCATGCCCCTTAAAGACCCCTAAAGACATTTTTGATGACGTCTCACATGCAACGGTAGTAAAATGTGTGCAGGGTTGAACATTACGTTTATGTTTCCTGTATGTTTTACTTTGGGGCCATAAATTACAGCTTACACTCAGCAGCATCTTCAAACGGAAATGTCTGTCATAGAAAAACACAACCATGCGAGTAAATTTAGGCTTCAAACCATCACAAGCACAAACACAAATCATTTGATACTTGACACGCTCATAATGTGTTTTAAACGCACCACAAATGTCTGTACATCTATAACATTTTGGCACACCCATGCTCCTTTTAAAACACACCACCGTCACACACCATGCAGTGTGCGTTACCCCTGTCGTAGGCCTGTACGCCCCCCTGGGACAACCCCCCGTACGGGACGAACCCCCCCATCTCTGCTGCACGGCTTCTATAGGAACCCGCTCCACTGGCCTTCGTGTCTCCCGCCGCTCGTAACTCTGGCGACGCAAGTCACAGCGTCGGCCCACGAAGCCAGGGCGACAGATGCAGCGTCCCTCGACATCGCAGCGCTGGGAGATTGAGCCGTGAGGGCTGCAGCCACAGGGCAGACACTCTTGACGCTCAGCATCCCACCAGCAGTTAGGCTGGACCAATCACAACGCAGAGTGGAGGGGGGGCACAGAGGTGGGGACCAATGAGAATGAGTGAGCAGGATGAATAAAAAACAAATTAAAAGCACAAAAAATAACAAAAAAGAAAGAAAGAAAGAAAGAAAGAGACAACAACATACTTTTCTTTTGGAGATAATCATAAACACTGTATTATTGATACAATTACAGCTATGCTACCAATAACCACCACTCTTTGTTTGTATGTATAACTTTACCTTTTACCAACTGAGAGCTGACAGAGACAAGAAAAGATGAGGTGCAAGAAAATGCAAAAATATTCATAGACTGAATACTGCTGAGCACTGATGAGTTACAAGAACTTTCACATTACTTACATTTTGTAAAAATTGGCTAGCTGTCAAATTTTTACTCCTAAGAAACAGGGGGCAACATATTGTCGGAGTAACCGCTAACTTCTGCTCACTGTAGCTGTCGTTAGCTAGTAAGCATACAACTGGTTGTTATATAGGCTGACTGGGAGTTCAGAGCACCAGAGGAGTGTTAGGGTTGTTTACTATTGGACTGTTTCTCTCATGACAATTGGGGCAAAAATCAATAGGTAGCTCTGCAAACACAATACATGTTGATCATGATAATGATTATATTCACCGGCTATTAATCTGTCAATTACTCTCTTATTAATCGATTGGTTGTTTAATCTGTAAAATGTCAAAAAATTGTGAAAAATAGTAATGATTTTTTTCCCAAAGCCAATGATGAGGTCTTCAAATGCCTTGCTTTGTCTGCAAACTATAAAATTCAGTTAACAAGTTCCTTAAGTACAGGTACAGTTTCACACCCACCACATTGCTGGCAATCTAAAAAAACACATTTGATGTAAAGTGATGAGAGAAATAAAATGTAATACAAGAAAGAGCATTAACAATGCAGATCTAATTGGGGTTAAAATACTGAAGAACAGAAGTGGTCCATTAAACAAATGTGATACAGCAGGATCACAAAAAAAATGGTGAAAACCTGTGCCAGAGATGGAACAGTATAGGTGGGTAATAAATGAATAAAAAGGCGACTAAGGAAAGACGCCAACACATTGGAACTATCTGTAAAGATTATTGGCATCGGTCAAAATACTCACCATGCACTCGTCGCACTGTCGTCCAACCACATTTTCTCTGCACTGGCACTGCCCAGTCTCCTTATTGCAGACCTCAGATACAGAGCCATTGGTATGGCACTGACAGGCTGCGAGAGAGGAGAGGAGAGGAGAGATTAGAAAACAGCATCAATTATCACTTCCTCGTGGAAGAATTTCTACATGAGTACATATAACAACACGTATTGGTTTAACAATAACACAAGTCGGTGAGTGTGTTTACTTCACACCACAGCAGGCTGGATAAGAGCTCAGATCCAGCTTAAGGTCATCTTCGGGATTAGCTGTTGATATGCACTTTAATATCCTGCTGACTGCACTTCAGAGAAAAAATTCTCCTCTCCAAATAGATTCTTCAGTCTAGTGGGATGACTTAGCTTTGCCAGATTTTATTTTGTATATAAAATCACAGCCAGCTTAAGCATGAGCCTAAATGACAAAGGCAACGGAGTAAAACGTTACATTTTGATTAATTTGTAAATGTAGATTTGTAATGTTTGCTCTCATTGAGGGTGAACATAAAAACGAAAAAGTAAAAACAAACAGTATTAAGTCAGTCCTCCATCCAGACAAAGCTCCACAGCGTAGGATCCCCAAAGTACATTGGAAACGACGTTCATTGCTTTGTGGTACAACTTGTACTATATGGAACATACAGTACATACTAGCTGTACTGTATGCTTTACCCTACTGTTCAGTATTTTGTTGTCCTAGCTCTGTGTCTATTATTGTATATGTACACAGAGAAATCTGCAGTTAAATTCAGGACTGATAATGACCCAGTGGTGAGGTTGGAGATTGCAACCAACTAAACACCCCTCATCTCACCCTCCCCTACGCTAGCCACTTTAGCGCAAAAAATGCAAAAAGGGTCATCTCTAGAGGCAGTGTTTGCTTTGTTCATGCTGGGCTACTGAAGAAAGTAGCTCAACTGATACTCGATTGTTGTGGCCAATGATGTTACTGAAATTAGGGAGTGAAATATTATGATATCAATCTATCGGCCTATACAGAATACACACTTTTTTGTAATAATCGCTTTGATCAAATGATATCACACATCTTGTGAGAAATATATGTAACAGAGGAAGGATATTTTACAGATATTAGAGATATTTTTTTTACCGAAATTGTAAACTTTACCAAGAATTTAAAAATGCCAAAGTACTTGACGCATAATTTTAATCATCATGATCTATGTAAACAAAAAAGTTGTCATATCATTGCATGTTGAACAACATATTCCCTAATACCAGTACATTTGTGATAGGTCCATATCGGCCAACCGATAGAAGAAGACACATTTCCTGTGTTGTTTAAAAGTTTCAATCTAAGGTAACAAATGCACAATTCTTAGTTTCTGGGGGCTGTACATTAATGAAAGCATAGTTACTGACATCATAATCCATTTCTGCCAATAGATCTCCATTAATACCACACACTGGACCCTTAAACTGATGCCGAACTTGAAACAAAATTAATGAAAATGTCCCTGGTTTTATTCCAGCTGAGGGAATTTGTTTCATCTCTCTCTCACTCATATTCTGTCAAAAATAAAAGCCCCTGTAGTACCCTAAACTTTGCCCTATTTCCCAAAACTGGCAGGATTTTCTTCCTGTGTCCAGGAAGATTGAAAAGCAGCTGGCCTTTTGGAAGACTTTTTTTCCTTTCTTGATGTCAGTACGTTCTTTTTACAAACTATAAGAGGATTCTCATCTCTACCTCGTGCCATATTTCTCTGACAATGAAAATCATTACATTACATGACATTCAGCTCCTGGCCTTTTGTCATGTTTGGGTAGTTTTTATGCTCCCTCAATGGATTTGTTTAAGAAATTATCCAAACTCACTCCATCGTAAGACCTGTTAAATATTCCTCTACAAGCCACTTCGCATGACATTTTTCAACTTTGTGTGTTCGAATCCTACTAGAGGAAAAAAAAGACACGCCCACACACACACGCCAATCAACCCATTGGATTTACAATTAAGAGCTTGAACATTACAGCTACCATCTGGTGGGTTGGCTGTCAGAAGCACACACATGTACACACACACACAAATATTTCCAGCAAAATCGTAGCGACCTTCTTAAGAAACTAGTGGCACACATCACATCACATATACACACATGCGCACTTGTAGCCTGTTTTACCTCCTGCCATTCGCTACCGTTAGATGTGAAAGAGACAGAAGGAGAGACCTGAGTGTGGGATGGGAGATTGGGGGGTGGGGGGGCACAACAGATGTCCAGACACACACACACACAGAAATATGCTCAAACACGCATATAGTACACAAAATACATTGATTTCTGCTTCACACACGAACGCAGAGAGACACGCACGTCCTCCCACACACACATGCAGATGTACACGCAAACACACACACACACACACACGCCTGATTAAACATACAAGAAAACACGCACATATATGTTGCACACACATTCTCTCACACACACACAGTCTCTCACCCCCCTGGCTTCACCCTTCAGGGACCATCTGGACTCAGTTCTGTCAGTCACTACAATACGAGCCTTGTGGGATAAAAATTGTGCTTTTTTGTTGTGTGTGTTTTGTTTTGTTTTTTTTCATTTATTTTCAGTTCTGGCCTTGATGGCGGAGACATTTTTCTGCAACTTGAAATACATTATGCTGTTACCAAGCAATCAGCAATCTGTTACATAGACAAATTGCTAGTGGTTATTGTGCATCTAGTCCATATCACGAGGACTACAATTGTGAGACATACAGTTGGCATACAGCCTATTCTTTATCTGTACAATAGTTTACATAAATACGAAATTGAGTCAACGCTCATAGTAAACAAGTACACACAGAAGTGGCAATCTTCTATACACAAAGTAGCTCTGTTCAGTGTAGTTAATAATGTATCCGGACTAACTGATGTCGAGTTGTGTCAAATGCTCTTGTGCTTTTGGTTTTGGAATGGGTAAAAAAAATTTGTTTTTAAATGTAAAAAGGCACCACCCTGCAGAGTATCACTGCACCACCCTGCAGAGTATCACTGTGCAACACCACATCAGCAAGTAGAGGAATCCAAAGCTTGACAGGCCTGCTGTGCCATGAGCTGTTACAGTATGAGAAGACAATCACTGTTAAGGAGAGAAGTTTATAAAGCAGTCAGCTCATAGATATATTTTTTTTTGCCCCTTAATCAGACCATGTTGTGTTTAATAATCTAACCTCATCAGGATAGGTAGATAGATGCAACTCTAAATAAAATTCTGCATACATTATGGTTAATGTATGCAGAAATTTACTGATGGGACTTTTTTTCTTCTTTGGTTCATGAGCGGCAATGTTGTCGGCTGGTCGTGTTTTCACCTCATGAGTCTGTGTGTGTGTGTGTGTGTGTGTGTGTGTGTGTGTGTGTGTGTGTGTGTGTGTGTGTGTGTGTGTGTGCGTACGTCATCATGGCAAAACTTGGTCCTGGAGACACCTTTTGTCTGTGGACAGATTTTTTGTCTACTGCCACAGCCATGCAGGATGCAGTCACAAAACTTTACAGGGGTATAGTTGAGACCAAATTTAAGGTTTTTAGTCTTGGATCACTGTAGCCCAGTTTCAAGCATTACCATCCAGTCCAAAGCTGGATATACTCTGTGCGATTTGAGCCCATTCCTGACCAGATTTTTGAGCTGCAGAACTCATCTAAGAGTACGACCGACACTCAGCTTCGTCAGGTGTGGTTTGCTGTGCAGTGTGTACAGGAGGGAACGAGGCCTGAGCAACTGATCCTGACTGGCCATTCCACATTCAGATGTATTTCTGCCTTTTCTGGGCTCTTGCACAGTTGAAGCGGGGCCATGAGTCGATTCCAAGAGCCAATGTGCCTCTGTCACGAGGGATATGAGTACAAATATTGCAAATATATTATGTTCTGATGGCACTGGCTAGCTTGTTAGTTTGTTGGTATTACAAATACATTTTACAGAGAGAAAAAAATTATAATGTGTTGTTTTTTTATTTCATTTTACGTGCATAGTGTGAGGTTGTGGACTGATGTGTTTTTTTCCAAAGTCGAATATTAATTTTCACAATCGAATCTCCATTTTTTTTTTAAAATATTCGAATATATATTCGAATTTAGAATATTCGTTGACAGCCCTTGTGTCTGCCCAGCTTTAGACATTGGATATGACTACAGAGCATCTTATGACGGGATCACACCAGCCAAGATGCCAGATCGGTGTGTATACTGTAGGGGCAATGGAAGACATGACATGAGAGAAGTGAGCTTGGCTGCAACAGGTGAACCTTACCGTGAATATGACTCCTTAAATGCTGCATTAATCTGGGCTTCAACTAGGATTGAAACAGACGGTTAAAAAGAGTGTTTCCAACAGTCCCTCGATAAGTCGGAGCCTCAGCACAGAGCGCTGGACCAGTCCAATAAGAGTGATGAAATTGGAATTGTGAGATTCCCCAAAGAGTTTATTGATCTACTGTATGAAGTATCTATGAAACATTCATTAAGTGTCAAACACACAGGAAGCATAATTACATTATTGAGTTACTCCACATCCACTTTGTTCCAGTGATTGGACAAATGTGTGACAGTGCAATTCACACGTCTTTTCAACGACTTGCAAACGACTTTTTTTCCCCCATGTGAGAAATGGTCGGACGAGTTAATTGTCCTGATTTTACCTCCTAAAACAGATTGCTTTGCAGCCAAGTTTGCTTGAAAACCAAACCCTTTCCCATCTGCTGACAGAAAAAATAAACTGAACCACTATTAGGGCGAGACACAAAACAGCTGCATCAAAAATGGCCGTGGATGGGAACTCTGACATCAAAAGAAAAAGTAAAGGATCTTTACAGTCTAATGGCGCACAAATGGACTTGGCCTGAACTCTGCTGCTCCACTCAATAAAATTCATTAAGACTGGGAGCGAGAGGGGAGAGTGAGGATGACAGGAAGAGAGAGATAGACTGAGAGAGGTAGAGAGAGAGAAAGAGAGAGTTGTGTTTTAATAATACCTGGTAGTCATTGGTACAAGATCAATAACAACCCTCAAACTCCCAGACACGAGCAGCCGATCAAGCACTGTAGGAGAGCAATAGATCAGGCTGATTAATCAATAACCATTAAGCTGGATGGAGAGGGGAAACAACTACAGAACAATGGACTATCAAATGCACATTAATACCCCTTGTCAGCCCGTCTGCCTGCTTCTGAAAATTTTTTTTCATCGGCTTGCCCGTCTATCGCCCTAACTAAGGTGTCTGTCTGTTAATCTGTCTGTCCGTCTGCCTCGCTGCCAGTGCCGCTGTTTTCCTCAGATTTTGATGAAGATTTTCACAATCAAGCGCCATCTGTATGTCTTTATCCACTGCCATCTCTCTCCCCACGACTCTGTTGTTCTGTCCCCTTCTCTCTTCTTTACAGGTATATATATATATATATATATATATATATATATACATATATATATATATATATATATATATATATATATATATATATATATATATATATATATATACACATATATATATATATACATACATATATACACACATATATACACATACATATATATATATACATATATACACATACATACATATATATACATATATATATATATATATATATATATATATATACATATATACATATATACATATATATACATATATATACATATATACATATATATATGTATATGTATGTATATATATATATATACACATACATACATACATATATATACAGTGAAAATAATAATAAATATATATATATATATATATATATATATATATATATATATATATATATATATATACAGATTTTTTTATTCTCGCTCTTAAACACAGCTGGCAGTCAGTCGGCCGCTCCGACATCACACCTCCTACTAGCACAGCTGCTCGGCGTTGCACAGTTGCACACACGCAAGCGCAAAAACACCACACACTCCAGATGGTGTACTATCTACTCAGTGTTTCAGTGAGAGGATTAAAGGTATCGTTTGGCGAAAATAGAGTTTCATAGAGGAAATAAAACAACTTCAGTCTAACGTCCCCGCTGACAAACTAAAGCTACAATATTGTCTTTTTTACAGCGATTTTGCTTTTTGAAAGAGCTGATGATTTTTTCCTTTCCTCTCCCTAAGTGTAGAGTTGTTTTTTTTGTTTTTTATCTGATTACACCACCTTAAAGTCATTCTGATGGCTTACTGCTTTTAAACAATATCAGGACAAGCTGGTTCAATCAATATGTTGCTTTTACACAACTCATTTTCAGAGTCCCACACTCAGCCTGTGGGGATTAGAGGTACAGTGGTGGTGTGCAATGTCTTTTTTTCACCCTGCCACAACAAGTAGCATAAGTTTTACACTTTTTTACAAATATGGGCGTTCATGTCAAGATGTTGATACAATGTCTGATTAGTCCACCAATCAATTGGCTCCGTGGAAGAGTACCTGCTCCCTCTGTGGAAGGGGTCACAAACCATTTTGAGAGGGAAAGCTACTTCAAGGAGAGAGAGTGATATGGGGGGCAGCTTGCTTTATAAAGGGGGCTATAAATGGGTCGCCAAATATACTTCAGCCTGCCCAAGTAAAGTATATGATTTCCTGGTAGTTGTTAACTAATAAAAAACATAATTATCAATGAGAAAATCAATTTCTGCCAAATGATCCCCATAAATCCTACACACTAAATAACATTTTGACAGTTATAAGGAGACATCATATAATAAAAATCTAAGTTACCATCAAGCTGTACTTTAAAGTGTGCCTATTCAACAGCAACCACTGTAGCTTTTTACAGAATTATACAATAATGCTAAGTGCAGTGTAACAACAGCACAGGTAGCTGAGGGTAACAAAGTAAACTAACTAATTCATGATGTCAGTAACAAAACAATAGCTAGCAAACATTAGCCACCATGAGCTTATTTTCATTCCCGAACAAGCGAGGCCACAGCAGAGAAATCGCCACATGTATTTAACTGAACAAAGGATTATTTAATTCAGGGTTCCCACACCTTCTTAAACCTCAAACTCAAGGGCTTTTCAAGCATTTTCCAGCCGCAGTTCAGTCAAACTGATGACCCAATACAGCATAGTTTATAACATGGATCAAGGTTAGTCACTGTTGCGACACCGAGAATATTCATTATCACAACTAGCAGGCTTTACAGAAGCTCTTGAACAACAATTAAAAAAAAGAGACTTGAATGTTAACATTTATCAACTGGGCACAAAATATATAAATTCATGTACTTTCAATGCTCCATTTCTCTTTATGTCTATCTGCAAAAACTTTTAAGGCCTTGATTTTACCCCTCAAACGCTCAAGGATTTCAGGATACTGTGGAAACCCTGTTAATTGCTTATGAGATCAACTTTTAAATTGCATAAAGACTGAATGCACAATTTCTTTTGTTAGAAGCTACATAGTCCCACTGTAACCCGAAGGCCTAAATCTCACTGTACAATGATTACTAATATTAATTGAAGCATTTCTATTGCTCAAGTTTTCATTTTGACTCCTATGATAATTTTTTTTGCAAGTGTTATGGACTAACTTCTTTCAACAGTGACTCAAACTACAGCAACAAATCGAAACTATCGACAGATTTACATATTTGATGTCTGCTTACTTACGCTGGCAGTTTTTTGCCGTGATGGCGTCTCCGTAGTACCCTTCAGCGCAACTGTCGCAATCAGGACCGCCATAGCCCTGTCGACAGCGCAGACACTGGCCAGTGATTGGATCACAGCTGCCAGGTATGGATAGGTCCAGGTTGCCATTGCAATCACAGGGCTGGCAGGAACTCCCTGGCACAGATGGCTGGCCGAAGTATCCATTGGAACATCTAGAAGGAAGCAGGGAGACACAGGAAAGTGTGAGGGTGCTGATGCTGTGTATAATAGAAAAGAGACATGTTGGTTCCAAACTTTAGTGCCTTCTAGTGGTGGCATCAAAAAGACACTTATCTGTCTTGCTGAGAATGAAATGAAAGATGAGATGAAAAGAAAAAATGCGCCATCAGTGGAATCTGACAGATAGTATAATCAAAGTACTTCAACAATTGGTCGCCATCCCATTTGATGTGCTTTCAAGTTGTATGTAGCAATGAGAAGTCATCCTGTTGTCGCATTCTCAGAATACAATTTCAGATTGAGATAATACTACCTCATGTCTTGTTGTAAGAGCAGGCTTTGCTTTGCTTTGCTTTCATGTAGGAAATTACGCTTGAAAAATGCAGTTTCTCTCGCTTTCAGGTCTGCAAGGAATGTGCCGCAGCTCACCTCGTCTTCTTCCTTCTGTGTTTAACAACTGCAGAAAACAACTCTCAGATCTCAGCAGGTAAGTATTATCAAAGTATTGTGTACCTCAGCGGCTGGCATGTATGACAAGAGCAGGCAACATACAACCAACCGCATAAAACGTTAGCAATGAAGCTAATCTAGCTCAGTCCACGAGAAGCATCAGCATTGCTTTGGTGTATCTTTGACCATTCAGGCTGCTCAGCCGAAGGTACCAGTTAGATGTATAATTCATAACAAGTTCGCACTTATATCACATACAGACAGACATTAACTCATAAATATAAACATAAAGAGCTGGGGGGCAAAAAAAAAGCCAAATCAAACACCAGCAGATATGAAATGAGGTTTATAAAATGAGCTTTTGAGATTTTTAGAGAGAGATTTAATGTCTGCAGGCGGTTTAAAAACAGGTTATTTACAGCAGTTTGTTCAGGTTTTACTGAAAAAAAATAGTCATATGACTAAAGTACTGTTTTAAAACTCAAAGAAGAAATATCTAAATGCTACTCCTGGTTCTAACAACGACACACAATCAAGGTTATAATATACATGTATATGACGGGATGGATGGTATACCAATTTCGTCACAGTGTTGGTTCTGTGATGTTGTGTGTGCTTGCAAAATTACAACATCATATCCATGTGCGACAGTGTGTGGGGACTTTCAGCTACTGTGAAGGCCTGCTGCGGTTTACCAATTTAGACCGTAAACTATCCTTTTTTTTCCTTTCATTTTCAAGGAATATAAATTGAACTTAGCTTTATATTGAACATGTATAAAATACTGTTTTTTGATTAATTAATTTGGGTGGATTTTGAGCAGTTATGAGCTGGAAAACATCAGAACAATCTGGCAACACTGGAACTGGAATTTTAGCCATTTTCCATTTATTGTAGCACGCTTAAGCAATGTTGTAGTGTTTAGTAATAAGGGATAGTCATGTAGAATTGTGTGAAAATGAATCACATTACAGTAACCCAACAGCCCCCTTTTGTATTCACTCATAGATACCAACCACTTTAATATGCCTGACTTTTGTCATCACGATGCGTGTTATTCCCTGAGAAATTATAAAAATGTTGAAAAATAACCTACATCACAATGATAAAGACAGTGACAAAAAAATTCCTGGATCCGTACGTTTACCCGGATCCATACCAAAAGTTACTGGGGTCTATTCTGGGCTGAGACCCACCCTCCATCCAAGTTTGGTGGAAATCCGTTCTGTAGTTTTTGTGTAATCATTCTGACAAACCAACAAACTAACCAACAAACGGACACGGGTGGAAACATAACTGCCATGGTGGAGTTAATACATCAACAGGCAAGCTATATCCTCCCAAAGTGCATGCATGAGATTTAAGATTTAAGATACGTTCCCTTGCATTGCCAATGGAGTGAAAATGTCATATAGCACATCCTCTATTCATACATTTTATCGCTGAAAATGAGTAATGCATATTTCTGTGGTGTCCTTTGAAGGCAAATGTTTGGACTGAGCATAATCGGGATATGATGTTGACCAAATAATAAAAAAAAGAAAATTTAAAAAAACTATTTTGAGTCTTTTATGTTGTTCTTTGTGTTCAGTGATTAGAAAAAAATGAAAAAAAACATCCTCTTGATTGATATTGTTCATGAAAAGTGAAAATTAAAAATGGTTGTAGGCAGCCTTGAGCAAGGACAAAAGACAGTCACATTCCTGGATCTTTCAATTTTTTTAATCTATTCATTTTTGGGTTTTCAGCTTCTGTTGGTTTGATTACTAAAAAGAGGGGGTCTAGATGCTGCAAATATGTATTAACCTGAGACTGCTGCGCCGTGCCAAGAGCCGCTGAAACCAAATAAAATCAGGCCTGAGCTGAAATAAAGCTCTACGGGCTGAAAGGGGAATAGGGATGTAAGAGGAGAGGAAGAGGGGGAGAGAAGAGGGGAGAAAGAGAGGGAAGAGGGAGAGGGGGGGTCACATTGAAAAGAGAATTGAATTTAGAGGAGGAGGGAGACGAAAAGGACAGAGAGAGGGACACATTCAAGAGCAGCCAGCCATTATTACCACTGACCCTCCTTGGTACTCAATAGAACTGGTTTATTAGCTTCCAAGTGTGTGCATGTGGGCCAAGTGTGTGTGTGTGTGTGTGTGTGTGTGTGTGTGTGTGTGTGTGTGTGTAGGTGTGTGTGTGTGTGCGCCCGTGTGTGTGGGCCTGTGTTTTAATGTATGAGTGTGTATTGCTACAAGTACATTCTTCTAGTCAAGTGAAGAATCATACTGGCAGCAATCTCATGTCTTGGTAGGAGAGCAGAGGAGGGAGAAATGTGTTTGTGTTTGTATTCAGCTTCATCTGCAAGATGAATTCTCACTTTGAGGCTTCTATTCTATTCTGTTTCATACCGTCAGCATTTCTGTGTGCATGTGTGTGTGGTTACTTGGGCCTCAAGAGGAAGAGGAGGTATTTATAGTGGAGGGTCCAGAGTGTTTGAAGGAGATATATTGGGGAGAGTCAGACACCTGGTCATAGCCCTCAGAGTGAGCAGGAAGTGGACGTTGAGCACAACTGGTAGGGAGTTGTGGGGGGGGAGAGGGGCTGGGATCCTTAAAGTTATGTTCTTTTATTTTTAGTGTTATAAATGGGTAGCTGGCGCCAGGGGAACGACAGGCTCCGCTCCTCCCTCGTACATTTTTCCATAACTTTTAAAGCGCTGCTCTCCGCGTGGCGTTACTGTATACACCGCGTTAAAAGCAGAAATTGGGGCAGCTTTTTTTAGTAGGTGAAATGGGACTTTCATATGAATAAACATCTTGCAGTTATTTTGCGATTTGCTTTTAAAATTATGCGTATTACGGTGGGAGAACAAGAAGATCAAATGAGGTGTGGTTTTTGTTTCAATACGACACTCGAGGCTGCTGAAGCACAAGGCTCCATCGTGTTGTTTGAAATCGCCTCAGTGTATTCTCAACACAAAGAACAATTGTGGCTCTTCGTATTGAAGTTCTTAGCATTCAAGCATTAAATACCTAGCCTATGTTGGGATGTCAGCAGAAAAAAAAAGGTGTAGTAGAGCTTTAATTTACTTGCAACCTATCTTACCATATATGAACTATGAGAAATGAGCACATAATGCCTGTTTGAACATACATTTTAATATCTGAGAATACGTTTCAACCTTCTATCTCTGCACTATTTATTCATGGTTATTTAATGATTAAGAGCAAGGTGCAGGTGTCTTTTTGTGTCATACGGTTTATTATAAAAGAGGAACAGAGAGACAGACAGGAAAGGTGAGAAGTCAAAGACTGAGGAAGATACGGAAGACAATCATTCTTCTTTCTACACCAAACACACAGTATCTAATACTCTATTAAAGCTAGTGTTAAAACTGATCCAACTATTATGATGATGAGTTCATACACATGCATTTCAGCCAATGCTTTCCACCTGATAAGTAATACTAAAGTAACCATTACTAGTAACCTATTTTAACACGGAAAACAACTGGGATAAAAACCCAAAGAAATGTAACATTCATACACCCTGTGCAGCGTAGCCCAGGTCTCTAGAGGCCGTGAGATCCCAAATTGATTTGCAAAGACGTTCTTTAGGCCCTTTTACAAGCTGACATTTTCATTGTAGTCGCTCAGCTCTAAGTGTTAACAAGTACCCCAACTGAAGTGGGCTGCATCGCATTGAGCTTGTCTGCGCGTTGGAGGTGTAAATAATGCTTTTTCAATTCATCTGGCATTATGCAGAACGAACTGTAGGGAGCCATTTTTGTCCCCATCTACTCCAGTTGTTTGGCAGAACGCTGCAACGCTGTTTCGCTCTGAAGCTCTAGAAATTATTTGTGGACTACGAAACCGTCTGCATTGGGTGAGTAGATAATGAGGAAAATCGCTCAGTGCTCATGTTGCTAGTTTCAGCTGACCCTTATTGTCGTTATGGTTATGTGACCATTGTTTTTTTTCTCCTTTTGTCAATTTGAATGTTCTTGACATTAATAGAAATACATGTGACAAAATCAACAATAAGCACAACCATCACCACCGCTTCCCATTCCCCTCCAAATGAAAGACAGATCTATTAGGCCCCTCACATCCATCAGTAAGACGTGTCAAAAATCCAAATGAATGTGTAAAATCTGAAAAAGACACAAAAGACCAATCGCATCTGGATTTGGTGACAAACCCCAGACAGCACTAAATGATAGCTTCCAACTCAAAGTGTTTTAGCCGACTTATTTGTCAGGAAGCTGCATTAACCAGCTTTCAGCTATATTCTAAATGGCTGTTTATGGACAGTACATTGGAAAGCAGAATCACTTAGCGGCGAGTGGATAGTCTCTTAGCATGGGAGGAACAGAGTAGTTTATTCTGTTAAAGCCCATAATACAGACAAATTGGCACATAATAATTAATTACCACTAACAACAACAAAAGCACTGCAGATAATGAAGTGTAATGGCAGGTAGTGCATCGCAGGTATCAATTAGACTAATAAAGCAAGAAACAACCAACTGCTGATTACCACTTTAATCCTGTCATTAGTAATATAAAATATTATTTCACATTATGTCCACTCCTGCACACTCTGAGTCAATGCTGCCACCAGCAGCCTCACTTTCTTTCTTTCTTTCTTCCTAACCTTCTTTCTTTCTAACTTTCTTTCTTTTTCCTTTTTGTTTATCAGCTGTCTTCTCTCACTGACAGGAGGCACCATATGGCATCAGAACAGCACACACACACACACACACACACACACACACACACACACACACACACACACACACACACACACACACACACACACGACCACAAGAAAATAAATACACAGATGTATTCTCTCAATATATATAATGACAATTACATATTTATAGGCACATACACACAAACCCATCCATACGCATATGGCTCACAAGCTCCCCAAGAACCAACACCATCATTGCTGGAGCTTTGCCCCATTTAGATGCATTAAAACACACCTTTTCAAAGACACATTCTCATGGATGTATTTGGGAATACTTCAGAATCTATTATTTTGGATGGTGTCATCGTGTCTGGCAATATACAACCTGTATGCTGGTAAACTACCCCATAGGTGCAGTTATAGGTCATCTCCCGACTTAAAAAATAAACTATTCAATGTGTTCACTCCGTAGATCAATGACAGAAGCACTTACAGAGCTTCTCTGAAAGAAAATTAAGGCTGTAACCTTTCAAAAGAGCCCAAAACCATGCCTGTACTCCAAACGGTTTAACAACAGCTGTGTGGGCTATAGTAGGTTCAGCACTTAAGGATCATTCTACATACATTTCCAGGAATGGTAATATGCACAGCCCCTAAGAAATGAGCTGAATTAATAAATCAATTAAATAAATAAATAAATAAATAAATAAATAAAAAGAGAGGTGGTGAGCTTCAATGGGTTGGGCCCCTCCGTCAACACCAGACCATATTAGTCCTCGTCTGGGTTGCAGTGCAGAGCAGATGCCTCTCTGTGACAGACAAAGTTAAAAAATGGACTGACAATGAGTCAGTTTGCTTTGCGGCAGCAAATGAGGTTTATAAAAAGACTAAGAGAGATTCTGTTGTGGACCGCACGATGAGGCATGTCAACTATGCGTGGCAGTGAGCTGAGGCCCCGAGTCCACCAGCAGCTCTCTGTTAACTGGCAACACACGGCAAAGGCCTGAATAACGGACACCATCAACTTATAATGATCAGTGGAGATAGCAGGGTTTCTGTTATCTGATATTCACCTTTATGATGGGACAAATCTTGTTTTCCAAACTTATTTAAATCTCCCTGGTCATAATCACCAGTGAAAATAATTTCCTTTTTTCAAACCACATATGAAGCAAATCTTCACGTGGAGCAATTCCATACAAGGTTTGGAGCTGTTTACCAGTGGGAGGAAGGCTCAGAGTTTATTTTTTCTCAAACCTTTGGGATCTAAAATTTATTTTCAATCTCACTTCCCCCACCTGTCTTGCAGCCGAGAGGTGTGTAGGGGCCAACCTCCACTGCAGGGTGTGATGCACTTTAATTAGTCTGTCTTCGTCCTTACTGACTGCTAACTGGAGGGGAGATACTTTATTTCATAAACATACAAAGAGGAGTTGGGAAAAGACCTATGCATTGGTTGACCGCAATATGGGCCAAATTTTGCCAATCACAGATCGGCATCGGTATTTACATACATCATCTGGTATGCACTGATATGGAACCTATTACAATGCAGAAAATTATGCTTGGGGTGATATGTTTCAGTCATTTTAGACGGTAAGATTGATTGTTACATATCTTAGTCAGGTTTTTGATTAACACATTTGAGGGATGATTGCAAAAAAACCTGTGAATATCCATCGATATACCCGTATCAGACATTTTTATTCCCTTATTACGGCATCAACCTCGGCCCCAAGAATCGGCGGCTGACTGTACTCAAAGGCAGAACTGAGCTCAACCGCAGACACAGGCACACTTGTTGCCTGCCGATGATCACTAGTGCACGGCTGATGTGTAACAAAGTATTCTGGTTTGTAAAATAAGCATAGAAGGTCCTGCCGCCAACACCGAGGTGAAAATTAAAAGTTTAGTTCGCTACCACGAACAAGATTACCAGAAAACATTCACTGGTACGATCTACAGAAATTCAATACCTCAGCAATAAAAAATTCAAGGCCAAACACAGCAGTGTGGGAGATTTAGAGTCTGGTGAATACAGTATTCTACAGGACTGCAGAAACAAATTAACGCATTCCTTTTTCGACAAGAATGTTTTCATCTACACACATATATATATATATATATATATATATATGTATGAATCTAACAAGGTCACTTCACGAGA
Organism: Diplodus puntazzo; assembly: GCA_963678695.2. NCBI lineage: Eukaryota > Metazoa > Chordata > Actinopteri > Spariformes > Sparidae > Diplodus > Diplodus puntazzo. The sequence goes on from OZ023172.1 coordinate 13,493,953, forward strand.
AATTATTAATACAACTCATTCAGCAATTCCATCTGCAGTGTTCATAATCAAGAACACGGCGTGAAAACATTCAGTTCACATTCAATGTTAAGTTGACCCACACCGCCATCCAACGAAACTGAACACAAGGCTTCATCTGAACTCGCTGCAAAGTGGACTTTTCAGAGCAACCCAATTTAACTTGACTGCTTCATTAATTACGACAATAATTATGCTTTTTTCAAAATGGACAAATACTGTACACCAACTCATAATTTCAGCTGTGGGCAGTTTCAGTTTAGCACAAAAAAGTCTTAATGTACTGTATATCAGCGAGTCTGGGTGGCAAAAAGACTATATATACACACAGTGTGCATCAACACATGAGAGTACAGGCTGACGTTTTAACAAGAGCAGCGTCGAGACAGACTTCTCATTAGCCCTGGGTGGGTAAAGAAGCTCACAGCTAATGGAACAAGAATGTCACTCAACTAATAAATGTGCTGTGGACAGAAAGCGAGATGGACAACAAGACACCGAGTGCTCAAAAAACGCTTAATGAGCAGCAGATTGTGTTTACATTTAGGGAATGGCTGACTACAGACCTGGTTTATTTTCAAAATAGTCATTTTTTTGAATGACAACAACTAGATTGGCTTTAATTTTAAGACTGCAATTAGGTCATGAAACATTCTCTGTGATTAATGTGCCAAGGGTTACTTGGTGTCAAAGCAGATTTTCTACATTTAGATGAGTAGTGATGGATTGAGTCATTTCCAGCTCCACACCTCCAAATGAAGCTTGAAGGCAGTAAATTCAACATAATGGAATACATTTTTAGCATTGTGTTCATGTGAGTGTGTTTTTCTATCTGTTTGTGTGTGTGTTTTACCTGTCACATCGCGGTCCTGTGTATCCAGGCTGACACTGATCGCACCGCAACTGCCCCTCTTCACCCAGGTGGCAGGTGGGACTGAAACTTTTGTAGTGCAGACGATGTTGTTGTTGTTGTTGTTGATGTTGAAGTTGTTGATGAGTTCGGTAGCGTTGTCCAGGTGTGGGGAGCGGCAGGAGGAAGAGGAGGAAGAAGAGAGGACAGAGGCAAGTTAAGGCCATTGTTTGTCTCCTCAGACACCTGTGTCCTTACTTTCACTTTCTACTCATCGCATTTGCACTCTTTCAGAAACACACTTAATTTCCTCTCTCTCTCTCTCTCTCTCTCTCTCTCTCTCACACCCACAAGGCTTTACTTCCACACACACTCTTGAATTTGAAAAACACTCTCCCTGCCTACGAACTGTAAACCTAAATGAACTGAGAGAGCGACAAACAGAGTAAAGCGATATTCTCTTTCCCTCGTTCTGTCACCCTCCCACTTCCATAAACTATAGATAGTTCTGCTGGCTCGGGTTCCAGGCCCCACACTGACTCACTGGCTGGCTGACCGACCGTCTCGCTAACTGCAAGCTGGCCCACAGACTCACAAGTGAGGCTGCTCAGCCAGTGCATGTAAACAACAAAAGTAACACTTTAATGTCATATGAAATTGGATATATTGGTACAGCCTCGGTTTAAATCAAGTTGGGAAAAACAGAACACAATCATTTGCGAACACACTGCGTTTGCTTGCAAATGACGATGCTTTCAACAAGTGTGACCAAGCCCATGTAGCAATATGATATTGCTACATGAACTATTGTGAAACACATGATTTGTGCATCAAGTTGACAAAAAAGTATATATTTACAAAAATAACTGATGAGTAAAACATTTAATATTACTATATAATTTCACAGCCTCCCAACTTTTATTGATAAAGGGTTGAGCTTTTTTAATGTTTTTTGTTTGTCATGCAACAAAAAAAAAATGCACTAGTACAAAAAAAAAAACAAGAGATTTACAGTGCGGTAAAAATGTGAAACTGTCACTATGCTACTGTGAAGAAAGGTAATTGAGCCGAGATTAATGTGTGGCTGGAATGATGGCAGAGGAGGGTCGAGGTCTACGGTAACACGGCTCATCATTAATGTTGTTACGACTGGCAACATAATCTGAACCTACAAGATACCTAACGTGTCTAAAGACTTCATTCAACACTGATACACAACCACAAAGCATTGGGAAAGTGCCTCTGCCAAGGCGGCATGATCATCCAAATGAGTTCCTCTAATAATAGAAAGTGTAAATCTCCGAATCGACATCTGATCCAGATCTACGGCAAAATACAGAGGATAATAGACAGTCATACAGATTGTTCGGAGGATGTCTAAATCCTGGGAATATTGGGGCTTTTATGATGATTAATTGTGCAAATTTCAAGTGACTCAGACTCAACAGCTGACTAGATGTCGTCTACATTTGGTTAAAACCGCACAGTGTACAAATAATTATGGTCACCTGCTAGAGAAAAATGTTTCTTTAGGTCACCCGTATTTTGTGTAGGATAGAAGTTTTGTATTGACAGTGATGAAAGCAGTGTTTTTAAAATAAAAATCAAAGCAGAGGAAATTCTGTCTGGGGCTCTTGCGGGATAGATAATTGACGAAGCGACTTCAACTACATTTCCCTGAAATCTGTTAAGTAGGTTTGGATCTAACTGACAGGCAGATAAAAAGACTGAAAGCCTCCCTGGCAGTGAGGTAATTAAGCCTGGGTGTAAATAAAGAGAAGCAGCACTCGAGGACTAAACTGATTTCTACTGATTCGCTGTAAATCGCCGGCCTGCTTTGCATGCTGAAACTAATATGGACATCACTTTATCAGATGTTCCTAAGAGCTGAGACGTCGCTGCTAACCGGAACAGGCTGACTGGCTGGCTGGCTGACTGGCTGACTGGCTATTTGGTGGTGGTAAGTGGTTGGCTTCAGTGAATCGAAGGGACGAGATGGCTATTTTGAGGTGGCTGAAAGGCACGGCACCTTGGAGCTATTATTAGTGCAGGGGTTAGGGGGAGGTAGAGAGGAGGAGAGATGGGGTGAGAGACAGGGAGAGTTCTCTCTTTCTTTAGCTCGGAGAGTTTTGGGCATGACGTGTCATGGCTGCATGGAGATTCTCAGCTGCTGCTGCCCGTGTGTGTGTGTGTGTTGTGTGTGTGTGTGTGTGTGTGTGTGTGTGTGTGTGTGTGTGCACTGGTGACATCTGTGCACCTAACACACAGCATCTCTGTCTGTTTATTTGAGGAAACTGCAGATCTTTTTATTACAGCTCTTTTGTGATCGTTGATTTGTGAATTGGTAGTTGATTTTAGCACCAACAAGCTAGCCAATAGACTGAATCACCGTGACGGATGTTGCTGTAACAATAACAGTTATGCAGGGGGTCCCCACACCATAAAGCAGGTGCTCTTAATGTTATGACTTATTGGTGTATATGATAACTCTACTGTGTTTACTTTATGTCCTGTGTTGCTTTGCTGGTGTCATTGATATCAACTCAACGGCAGTCTGCTAGTTTGGGTTTAACTAAGCTGCTGTTTTGTGTGGTCTGCAGCCCAACGGCTAAATTAGGGATCCAATCTGACATTGTTGAAAGTTTTGTTATTGCTAAAATATGACAGCATAATAAACACATGTATGAGATGTAAGCAGATGCATATGCTTTGATGCAGCATGACCATAAAAAGACAAATAAATTCTATGTAAGCTAGATACCAGCAGCATTACATTATCCCAGCATTCCTGAGTGTGACATCAGAGGAAAATGGCCGCAGTGTGAATTTGGTCTATTAGTCTTTATACCGTTACTCTTGTAAACTTTCTGTCTACATTGGCAGGATTAGTTACATTCTTTGGGGATTTTACGGTGGTCCTTCACTAGAGTTTCTTCCCGGCATGAGGAATAACAAAACTAATCTGACGGTATACCACTACTACTAAGTGGGCACACAATACTGAGGCTCTAGCAGATTTCGTTACACCGTGTCATGTGACTGAGGACGTTTGAGGCTTTAAACGCTGCCAGTGCCGAGTTCACTAATCATCTTCAGCACCGACAGAGCAGGACCGGATGTCAGGAGGGCCACCATAGGACAGGCAATGAAAAAGAACTGCTAACTGCTAGAACTGCTGTTAAGATACTTGATGCAACTTGAACAACCGTGATTTGAGACTGAGAAATTGGCACAGCATTAGCGGTTCTCCATACAAGACAATTTGCATGATTGAGATTTTAAATAACGTAAAGGCTCACTGCATTAAGTTTTCTAGCCACATTTATGTTGATTTCTACCCGCGGTGATGACATTTCCATTCATTTTATTACAATTACACTCCAACCAACAGAGAAAAATATGGAGTGTGAGGAAATTAGAGGAATTCAAAAAGACAGAAACTCAACATTTATTTACCAAAGTGTTTGACTAAATCGTCTCGTCATTGTGAGCCTCTGGAGAGGTAGAAGAAGATGAAAAAGAACCTACTTGTTGCTGGGAAGACTGAGCGGGCAGGTACAGGGCTGACAGTCTGCAGGGGACCCACGGGTGGCATTGCCATAGTAACCAGGTAGGCAGCTGTCACAGTGGGAGCCTGTAGTGTGGTGGAAACAGTCCTGAAAGAGACACACGGGTTAGAGTTCATTTGTATCAAACAGAATATTAGGTAAACAAATAGTTCAATAACCTTGATTAATACTGCAAGACAAATGACAGCATCACTGCAAAATGGGATGCAGCACTGTAATAGTTGTGACTTCATCATCATTTGAAGCCAAAATCCCAATTGAAAAACAAAATGACACATGCTCTGCAGACAGAGAGAAGCTCTGTTAAACGCACTAATCGTGATGCAACTTCTCCTATTTGATAATAAGATTATAATAATAATAAAAATAAAAAAGGTTGCTGGGAGAGGGAAAACAGAAAGGAGAGAAAAAGAGAAAGACGAGGCAGTCAGCGAGTGTGCATTAAGGCGGACAGTTAAAGCAACAGCATGTCATGTAGACAAGCTCTTAAAGCACTTCTGAAGAACGACTAGAGAGCTATATAGACTATAACTGTGAATCACCTCCAGTGTGGTGTTAAAAATGCTAAACTAAGACAGGCAGAGCTATAGCCAAGTTTATCACAAGATGATAATTAACCTGAATAATGAGCCACACAGTAAGTTATTTTGTATTTAATACCAAGGGTGAAAAAGAAGAAAACCAAAGGGCTAACAATAGACCCACTCTGTTTTGGCGTAATTAGTGTCACACTTGGCTTCTAGAGGTTAGATGTTAGAAAGGTAAAAACTAATAGGCTCAAAAGGTTACAGCGGTGAAACGAGAACAGTGGACAGTTGTTGATATGTTGTTGCTTTTAAATAAAGCTGTCAAATCAAATCACTGTCAAAGCAGACGGAAGCGGGAGGAACAATCTCAAGGAGGTCAAGGTTAATGATGCGGTTCAGGAATAGCATAAACAACTGGTAAGCGTATGAGCGCATAGCATTTATAGGCACAAACAGTTTGTTAATGATGTGCCCAAGAACTTCGTTCAATTCTCTCCACTACTCAAGCAAACTGACATAAACATATGTCGTGTTGGTTTGAGTGTAATCATTTAATGAAAGCAAGTTGATATTAAGATTATACCATGATTGTTATATCTCTCTGCTGGCTAGCGTCAACATCACATGAGATTAAGTGCAAATCTGGCCTCTTTGTATTCAACTTGTAATACATAAACCAGCAACAAGCCGTGGGAAACAAATCAGGAGCACAGAGAACTCTCGAGGACCAGGGAACAGACACAGGAATGTAGGAGATGTAGCATGAAAACAGACTTACAAATTAAAAGTAAAGGAAAAACAAAGACTTAAATGCACCAGGTGAGCACAGAAAACAGACAAAGGCAGGAAGTGGAAAGGACCACAGCACATCTGCCTTTTCTTTACTGCTCTGCCTCAAACTGCAGCTCTGCCTCCACCAACAGTAATATCACAAAATGTGAATAAGTCCTTAATAACTAATTCCAACGCTGCCCCAAAAATACAGTTCATTAAAAAACTTATTCAGCATGACATTTCATTGCTGTGATAGAGATGAAACTAGTAATTCTCTATTAAAACATTTCAGTTTAAGATGTTGAGGGTCATTTTACAAATTACAGTGAGATGAAACTGTCTTTCTCCCACCACGGGTCTGTTCATTTATTTTTTTGGGCCGGCACGTTTTTTTAAAAGTCAAACTATAACAACAGTTCCTGTTTGAGGATGCTACTTTATGTGTATGAGCGTGTGTGTGTGTGTGTGTGTGTGTGTGTGTGTGTGTGTGTGTGTGTGTGTGTGTGTGTGTGTGTGAGGGAGTGTCAATTATGTTCCGAATAATTTCCCTCTCAGATCAAATGTCTCTTCACGGCTGAAACACACCCTGACACGGACGCACACGCTGCGTTAACCTATAGGACAGCAGCATCATTCAGCCATTCAACTGTATCCAAACACAGTCCTCAGGGAGTGTGTGTGTCCGTCTATCCATCCGTCAGTGCAAGTGTATGAATATGTATCCAGGAGGTGTGTGTGTGTGTGGTTGTTTGCATGCACGTCCGTGAGTCAGTTTATGTCAGGTTGTCTCTCTGTGGTTGTGTGTGTGTGTGTGTGTGTGTGTGTGTGTGTGTGTGTGTGTGTGTGTGTGTGTGTGTGTGTGTGTGTGTGTGTGTGTGTGTGTGTGTGTGTGTTTGTTCACCTGTCTATCTTAGGCTTCTGGCTCAGAGAGTGTGTGAGTTTTTTTTGTGTGTGTGAGTTTGTGTGTGTGTTTTTGCCTCTGACATATCCCAGCATCCTCGACATCTATAATGAAACATAACATGGTAATACAAAACCCACAGCTGTGTGTGCGCGTGTGTAAGTGTGTGCATGTGTGTGTGTGTGTGTGTGTGTGTGTGTGTGTGTGTGTGTGTGTGTGTGTGTGTGTGTGTGTGTGTGTATTAGTTTGATGCTAACTGACAGCTTAGGCCTGAGGCAATGTGTAGACTGGGGAACGATGATGTGTGTGCAGAAGCACATCAGCAGGTTGGCATGTATCTGTGTGCATGTGTGAGTGTGTGTGAGTGTGTGTGAGTGTGTGTGTGTGTGCGTGTCTGTGTATGTGCGCAAGTGTATATGTGTGTTTTTTTCTGTTTGTGAGACCAGGGCACAAGTGTCTTACACTGCAGTTACTCACAGGGCCACTAGATGGCATGTCCAAGAACAACATATTGAGACCTCTGAATTCCCTCTCAGATACAAATTCAGTACGTTCCCGATGTGTCTGTTCAGATTTGTGCTTTTTTTGAGGGTAGAGGGAGTATCTCTGCCTTTTATCATTGAGAAGCCCCGGAACACTACGCCAAATCAATGTACCCAACAAATCTGTGTCTGCTGTAGACACCTTCACCATCTCCAAGGACGTAAAATTGGTGTCAAACAGAATCCATCATCAAAAAGATCCAGTGGGAGGATGTACTTTCCACCAGTTCTTGAAGTTAAATCTGCTTCAGGAGCTGCTGATCCAGCTCTACCTTGCAATAATCCAGCAATGAAACAGGACAGTAACAGATTTTAACGGACAGTCGGACTGCACAGAGGAACCATTTGTGCCAACCTGCCCTTCATTCAGGACTTAAACATCTCCAGATTACACCCGGGACACACCCTTTTCCAACTTCTCCGCCCTGGTGGGCACAACAGAACAGTATTTACAATTTGTTTCCTTATCGTGATTTGAGACTATATTTCGTCTTAGATTTTCGGATATGATTTTATGGTCTTTTCCTGGTTTTAAAGGCTGTATTACAGTACAGTGATGTCATATTATCCACTTAAATTGAACGTTTCAAAAAACGTTGTACTTGTTATAAGACTTGACTCGACCAAACCACATAAGAGCAATCCAGGACTCCAGCCAGTTAAATTAACCTCTCTTAATTATCTTAAAAAAAATGGGCAAGTTTTAAACCACCCATTTTATTTTAACTGCTCAAGACATAAAGAAAGATCTCAGCTCATAAAAAAACCTTGTCAGACAGGCTACCTACTACAAGAGTAATGCACTAAAAACACTGTCTAAAATTGGTAACACTACAATTTGAAATATTCTGCAAGTTTCTCAGTGTACTCTTTTGACATTCTGCAAATACCAAAAGTTAGAAAGCCTTTTCATAAAAGCTTTTATTGCTGCTCTAAAACACTTAATGCCTGGTGCATCCTTTCCTTTGGTTTTATCTTACCAGGCAGTGTCCCGTGACCTCATGGCATTGCGAGGCGTGTCCGTGGCATTGACAAGCTTCACACACGCCGTTATACAGATTCCCGCTAACCCTCCGAAAACCGGGGATGCATGCCTGAAACACAAACACACACACACACACACACACACACACACACACACACACACACACAGTTAGAAGACAGGGGAGCAGATATAGTCGTCTTTAAGCTGCTGTAGTGTGGAGTAATTATCCCGAGAGCCTCTAATTAGCACCTCCAGTGAGTTTTTACGTGAGTGTTACACTGTGAATGTTTCTGCGAGTGATTCAGCCTGTTGAGCTCTCAAATGGTAAGGTATGTGTGAGTGTATGTGTGTGTCAGACAAGACGATGAACTAAACACAGATCTGACCTCATTTCAGTTTTGTTCAGCAAGCATCAAAGGAAACTGGGATGATCCTTTAATCATGTTATCCTAAAAGTAACATTGACAATCGGGTCCACTGAGAGTAAAATATAATAAAACAACACTTTAGGGATCATGATGATATGTTTGAATGTTTTGGTGTTGCTCAACTGATATAAAACTAGTTAAAGAGTACCAAAGGTTTTCAATTCCAAATAACAAATGTACTTTCAGGAAGCCATTTGTCCCCCGACCTTTTTACATATGGCATTAAAAAACAAACTTGAAAAGACAAACATTTTGCGTATGATATCATTGGTTGTGTTATACCAGATACCAATGTACTGTTAATAATTCCATTCATTTTCATCGAGCAACAGTTTGTTGTGAGAGACAAATAAGTGGTCTTGATTCCTTGATAAAACATTAGAATAGACATTTTCTAACAATGTGTAATGTGTTATTCATACTTTTGCAAAACTGCCAGACACTAATGATTGACTTTATTTTGAAAAGGCTATTAGTGAGTCGATGTGATCTGATCTCAAAACAAAAGTTATCGAGTGCTTACTCTGTGGACGGACATTTTGGATGGACAGAAGGTGTGTGTGTGTGTGTGTGTATCTGTGTGCGTTTACCTCACAGGAACTTCCAGCATATCCGGGGGGACAGGAGCAGAATTCTACAGCTGAAGCTCTCCTCTCTCCTCCGGCGGAGGGATTAGCTATCTGCATTGTGAATGAGTGAAGTCTACAGGCACACACAAACACATAAGCACACACATACGGTGAGCGGGGGTGAGATATCGAGCAGAAACATGTGGCACATTGGTGGCCTGTATATTTTTTACAGATAATCACATGCCTCCTCTCATTAACTGGACTATTTTCTCTGATTCAGCTTTAACAACTTTTATCACCTGAGTCCAGTCTCTCAGGCAGAATTAACGCCCGGACAGCAGCGACCTTCAGCAATACAACAGTCAGCTTTATGTTTAGGTGCCAGAGGGTTAAAACTGGCAAGAGCTGACATTTCTTTCTCTCATTTGATACTTCATATGGTAAGTTTAGGTACATAGTGTAATGACAAGATGTCACTAAAAATGTGTTAAGTCTTGTTTTGAGCTGTGCAACTTTTCAACGAGGGGCTTAAAAATTCAAGCACAAAACTACTACACTTAACCATCTGGAAAAAATGCAAAAAGTAAAAATGATTGTTAAAGAACACTTAACCCACTGAATGTTTCCATCCACTAATGCCCAACAGTTAGAGTGTAGAGGTGAGCGTGTTGCATCTAAATGTGTGTCTGTGTTTGTCTCTCACCTGTACACGGCGCTGGGTTCTGTGCTATAGGAGGCCCGCACCATCACTCTGCTCACATTGGCTAACACCAACAAGAAATCTCTCCGACTGATCGGCTGCGCGCTGCCTGGAACCAGGAAGTTCTCCGGAAGGAGAGCGATATGATTGGTGCTTGGCGAGGACGGGTACACCGGCTGGCCGAACCTTCTGTCAATAATCTTCATCCCGCCTCCCTGGGAGAGATAGCAGAAGTAAACATTTTTAATTTTTCCTTTTTTTTTTTTTTTAAGTCTGTACTTCTTTGTTGCAGTTCACCTTTAATTCCATCAATCTATAAAATGGATGTTCTCATTAATACATAAATACAGTATGGCAACTACTTCATAAAGGAGAACGATATTCAACCGAACTGGAGAAAAAAAAGAGAGTCAGAGTGAATGATGTGTCATTAGGTAATGAGCTGCAGTTTCTATTGACATTCTGAATGGACTGAATGCAAAGTGAATTGAGCCCAGGCCTGCTATCTGACTATCTCTTGTTGAGAGCAGATCAATGGCATGTAGCAGCTAACGCAGAGTGACAACTACTGATGGAAGGGGAGAGAGGGAGAGAGAGGGATCTTACCATGCCGATAAACCATTAAATAAAAACTAATTGAAAGAGAGGAGATGGAGGGAGGGATAGAGAGTAAGAATGGAGTTGCAGGGCTGAGAGATGCAGAGATAAAGACAGACAGAAAGAGAGAGACAAAGAGAAGAGGCAGATTGACATGAAAACAGTCACCTGGGTGAGAAAACTGTTTTCATTAAGGTTTCATTGTCATTATTGTCACAATGCAGGAAGTTAAATTCACAGCATGTATTTCTTGCCACTAGGGGGTCTCAATCAGCTCGTGACAAGAAAGGTATTTTGATGATGTTGCGATGTAGCATGGAATCATTAGAGTCGTTGTCCTAATAGTCAAAAAAGCACCTTTGCCCATGAAAATCTATCTGACAGGCAAGAATCATGCTCACGGACAAGGTGACGTACTAAAGTCCGATTCATGTTTTTTTAGTGTACATGAGCTAGCCATTTTGCTCCCTTTCTGATTTAACATGTTTACCCAGAAGTTATTGCAACAAGGGTATAAGACACTGTTGATAAATAACAGATTTTTTTACGTTTGAACATTGTACACAGTGTCAGCGGAATACAGCTTCTATTGCATTCCGCCATTAGCCTACACATGTGGAAGAGGTCAATGAAATGTTGTTGGCTAGCCAACTATGATTACTATCACTATGTGTCTGTCACAAATCAGCAATGTTGCTTATATGTATGTAGTCTGCCGCCTAAAGTTAGGCTACTAACGAAGCTACTGCAGCTATGCAGTCACAGTGGTATCACGTCATTTAGCTAAGATTAATGAACAAGATGTGTTTGTGGCTTTTAACACTGCATTCACATGCTTCTTGGATGGTCCCTCTTTTTGATTTGGGAAGTCGTTCTTCCAACTTTGGTGTGTTTATGTCGGAATGTGGAGGCAGCATGGACGCCAACATGGTATTTGAGTGACAAGGGAATGATACAATGACGGTACAAGACGTGACTTCTATAAAAGTGTCCTACAATCAACCCAATGTTCACTTTTGTCTGCTATGCTTCAGCGTCATATGACTTCGGGAACTTGTGTATAAAAACTTTTTCAGACTTTCCGAGTTGCTGCTCTGAGTTGAGAGGGGCATTCGGGAAAATGTTTTTTTTCTGATGGGTCCTACCGCACATAAACTTACAGTCAGTTTGGTTCGACACTATATGTAAGAACACACCTAAAAAAAATCCCATTTGTATAGTTGTTTTAAGCCATTTTCAATATTTAAAGGCTAAATACTATGCCTTTGAAGGTAAAGTTGGTTTTCTGTAGTTCTCGTTTTCAAAGATTTCCAATTAAAAAGACCAAAAACCAACAACAATCTATTATCTGTCTTCCATCCTTAACATTTTCCCCTATACAGATGGCAGATAAATGAGCTATAGCAGACGGTCCGCAAACTTTTCCAATGTTGGGACGAGCGAGCTACAAAAGAGTGGTTGGTGGTCGCTCTCAACTCAGTTCACAGGTTGCACATTTACTCGGTTGTTGTACTCGCAGAATCAATTTATTGCTACTTTTGTTATTATCGTGGGATTTCTGGTGATATGAACAATCCAGAATCAAACAAGCCCGTCTCTTTCAGTCAGCATTGATTTCTGGAAAACGACCGACAATAAATAGACACAGATTTTTGTTTTTGATTTTCTTCTTCGTCTTCCTCAACATCTTGCGCTGCTGTAGAAGAACTCAGAATACAATGATTACATTAGTATGCACTAAAATAAAAAGTTTTTAGTCTTGTTGTTTTATGCTCAATGAGAAACTCCAGATGCCCACATTTCCAGTTGATTGTTGCCATTATTGTCATGAAAGGCTTGTTTAATTCCGTTCTTTTCAACTGCGCCGATGGAGGCTGATAAAGTGGGCAGGACTGACAGAAAGACACGGAAATCAACAAAGCCACGCAGCCAAACAAAGACGGGGAGATCATTGTCTATTCAGATCCCGCTAAAGTTACAACCGAGGCACAAGCCTCTCCTCCGCGCTGCACAACGCGGCGCAACAAACAAACAATATCACAACTTGATGCAGATACGCAGACGGCAAACAGTGAGGGGAAGAGAGAGGAGCGCAGCGAGACGATGGCTGAAAGAGAGACAGTGAAGAGGGAGAAAGGCGGTTGACAGTGCGTAGGTGGCTCATCATCGTCATCATTTGGAGAGGCTTTTTGTTGACAACAAGACCGGCACTTGTCCTCCCATCCCCTCCCTGTCTGTCCATCTCACTGATGGGTCTTTAAATAACTCAGACTCATCGGTGTGTGAATATCCATCACTCAGTTCTCTCCTCTTTCTTTACTTCCTCATTTCTTTTTTGCCTTTGTTCACTTATTAAATGTTTCTCCCCTTTCTTCCTCCCTCTTTCCCCCCACTCATTTCCTTCCTTCCACTGTATCCCCTCTCTTCATTTGTTAATTTTTGTCTCATCCCTTTTTCGTCCTTTTGTTTCTTCATGCATTTTTTCCCTTCCTCCTTGCTTCCCTTTTTCTGTTCCTTTTTCTCTTTCTTCCTTCCTTTCTTTTGTCTTCTCTTCCTGTGTTTCCTTCTCACTTTCTTCTGACTCACATATTTCTATTGTCCTCTCTTCTTTTACTTCTATTGTTCTTGAATTCTTTCTTCCTCATGTATCCTCCCCTTTTCTTCTGTTTTCTTTTTCCCCTTCCTTTTTTTCCTTTTGTGTCCTCTGTCTACCCCAGCTCCAGTGCAAAGTCATAATACAATTATTTGCTTTACTTTTGTATCCATATTTAATTTGAAATTGTTATTCTAAAAGGATGAAACTTTGAATTTATATTTCATTCTTTTCCAGTCCGTGCCTGAAAAAGGAGACACTTTTACCACAGATTACTGCATATAACAGACGAGTGCAAATACATTTCTTTAACACATCGTTGGGAGAAATTGGTGTGTGTGAAATAACAGGATCATTTCTGCAGCTCTGGCACACTGTGAACACGCATAAACACACCAACCTGCTTATGTGCTTATTTACGCTGTAGCACACTCACACACACACACACAAACACACACACACACACACACACACACACACACACACACACACACACACACACACACACACACACACACACACACACACACACACACACACACACACACAATGTTGTTTAGTGATATAGGAGATATAAACAGTTAACTAATAGTGTTGCTGCTTTGCTTATTGCTGCCATACATCATATCACAAGCTGCTCATTATAGAGACAGAGAGAGAGAGGAGAGGGAGACTCTCTATCTGCATTTTTTATTGCTATGTTCAGCATTTCTCTCCCAGCTGTAGCTGTGTGTGCGCGTGCGCGTCTGTGTGTGCGTGTGTGTTTAACAGCTTTTATTTGCTACTTCATTTAGTGGTCTTCACCAGTGCAAAAGTCAATTGCTTGCAGGAAAAGATAAATAATGCTGCAGACACGAATGCATAAAACACGCGAGACTGTTTTCACCGGCTACACAAGCCGTGCCTGTGCTGAGTGTTAAAGATGCTCCTGGTCGATGCCCTTGACCAAGGTGCCGCCCGGACAAACTGGAGATTATTTCAAGGCTTCACACAGCCCACTCCCCCCGAAGAATCTCGCAAATTTAACGAAGGGGTTCAATAAAACTCAAACTCAATTAAAAATGAAAATCTATTAGAAGGACCATATAAATTGTACATTAAGAGGAGGGTTGTTAAAAGGCTCTTCATTAGAGAGAATGTAAAAGCACGGGTTTGAAAACTTACCTCTATGATTAGGTCGGGCTCTGAGGTGACTCTAATGGCCCTTTGCTCTTGTTGGTCTGTATTGTAAGACACGGTGTAGACCACGGTCCCTCCATAGGCTAAGAGCTGAAGAAAGAGGAAGACACAGAGATTAATACATTTATTTAGCAAAGTATTGATTAATTATGTTTCTCCTGGCAAAAGAAAGCATGTCCTAGTAAGCTGCCATATGTACACATTATTAAAAAGAGATCGTTAGTTGACAATTCCAGCCTCATGCTAAAGTTGCGCCAGATCAAGTCATGATGTAGCAGCGAAATCCCTGAGAGTATTGGAAACAGCAAGGGCAAGGGTTTCTTAATATCAATTTAATTTTTTCCAAATCAATTTAAATCAGTGTTTGATCCACGTCACAACAGCAGGCGGCACAAGGAGGTTGCTGAAGATAAGTGACTAAGATGGAGAAGAATAATCGAATGTGTAGAGACAGTTTTAATTTAAGGGTTTAGGGCTTTTGACCTCTTGCAGTCTTATGGACCAGTTTGTCTATGAGTGGATCTCGTCACGCACATGTGCATACTGTACACTGGTGAAGCTGTACCTACCAGTGGTTTCATACTAGTTCATTGCAAAGCACCAACAAACTCGAGAGAAGAAGACACAAAGTAAATATTAATGTGAAAAACACAGGTTTAATTTATACTAAAAAGGTGCGATGTATAAGGATTTTGGTTTAAACCTTTCAAGAATTAACCAAAATTATAAACAGAATGTGAATAAAATACAGTTTGGACGTTAGGTCAGAAGAGTTTTATGTATTGTGTTAGCATGCTAACTGAAAAAAAAAAAAAAACAGTGGCCCTTTGCTAGCGGTGCAAACACCAACAATGATCTGGTAACCAGGTTAGCTGCGCAGCTAACTGAGCTAACAAGTTAACAGTGGCGAAAAAGTAGCTACTGAAAAAGTAAAAGTTTGTTTCAAGTTGGAAATGTGTTTACCGTTGACTAAATTAACCAGCAAATCTATATTTTGTGGCTATCTTGTGATAGGGTACAGTATACGATATACGGTAATCGTTCATGGCAGCAGCACTGCTGTTCCAATAACTTCACAACTGCAACACAAACAAACGTCTGCTTCTTATTATGGTGCTTTTCATTTGAAAAAAAATATGTTAAAAAAGTAAGGAAAAACAAGAATATGCTCCAATTTCTGTTGTCGTGTGTTTTCAGCGCAGAGTTTCTGTCGAGTCCACAGAATGAGCTTCAGGTGAAGAAACGCTGTGTCGGCGCGATCCTGAAATTTATTATTCCACTCCAACCTGAGCAGTAATGGGTGGGAGAGCGAGATAATAATGCCACCATAAAAACAGAGAGAGGGGGACACTGAGGAAGAGGGGGAGAGAGGGAGAGAGAGACGAAGAAATAGAGCCGGAGACGGAGCGAGATAGAGAGGGTGTAAGAGGTGGGCTTAATGCCTCTATAAACCTCTTCCATTCTACATCATTACTCTCAGTTCTTAAACCGAGAGGAGGAATCACCCATTTCAAGGCTGACTGAAAATACACACACACATACACACTAGTGGGCACGGCGGTGTACTTGGGCGGACATTTTATTGACTAACACTTATTCTCCATCTAGCCCCATTTGCTGATTTGGACTCCAGAAGACAGTAAAACCATAGTTTAAACCCACACAACACAGCCTACACATATCAGGCGCTCGTCCCACTCGACCTCCATCACCTTATCTGCACTCCAGTAAGGACTCTGCATTCACACTTAAATCTCTCATACAGGAGGAAAAAAATGGGTTTTGTTCCACTGCAATGGCATATGAGCATGATGAAAGTGAAAGAAACCACAGAAGACGTGTATAGGGACTGTGAGGACAAAGTTCTCTTAAGCGTTTAAATCAAATGTGTAGGCTGACGTTGCATGTTCGTCATTGCTAACGTGACCATGAATGAGACTCCAAATGCAACTTTGGACTGTAACGCGGCTTGGTGTTACACAAGGTTGCAGAGATGCAGATGAGATGCACTGGAAATGATGATGAGGATGCTAAGACTCAACCACAACAGTGAGGCTTGGAGGCCCCTCAGGTAACAAGATGAAAGTATGAAACACTGTCAGACTAGACAATCAAAATGATTTCAATAGAAACACAAAAGAGCTGCAGAAGTCTGTAAGCACTCCAAGTCATCCAACTGTACAAAGAGATTCAAAAGTTTTTACTTTAAAACTCTGTTTTATATCATGAACTAATTCAGTTTTCATTTAGATGTTCATTATAGTGGTGCAGAGCAGGAAGTCCCAACTTTTTTGGCCTATGACCCATTAAAATAAAGCAATCAACACTGAGTGTCCGACACGATCTCTCCCCCAACTGGTCATATATGGCAGCTTGGTCAGTGACCTGAAGCTTTAAACTATGATCCTTTACCCACCCCTCTAGTGTCAGTTTTGCATGTGAACGGCTCTGCAGTGAAGTTCACAATAACACGTAACGTGCAACCTCTGGTTAGACTTTAAAAATAAAAGCTCCAGGTCAAGTCAGCAAAAATGCCATGTCCGCTTACAATTTAAAAATAAAGCTTCACATATTCTGACTTTTGGACTATTATTAATGTTAGAAACCGTCACACTTCAGTTAGGTTTAGGCACAAAAACTACTTTAGGAATAAGATCATACTTTGGTTTACAATAACGACATTTAGTCTTCTAACGTAACTCACAACAAATCAGGCTCGACTGTTGGTCACAAACAGGGCATGAAAACCCAGTCCCCACCACCGCGGCCACCCCTTGACTTTTTTTTCCTCGCTCTTTATACTACTGCACTAGAGGGGCGCTCCAAGAGGTGAAGGGCAACTGACAGGCCGCCGTATTTGACGCATTGGGAGTATGAACGGGCTGAAACGTCTTTGAGACTAAAAAATATATAGAAGAGAATCTACATAAACTTGTGCACTGTCTGTTACAATGAAAGTATAACAAATATTTGAATTCTTTATACTCGTTTGCGTTTTTAAATTGTTGTGTTCACAAACCACTCAGCCACATCTGAATTGAAAAGCAGAAGAAAAAGCTTCTTCTCAGCAAACACTTTCACACTGGTGGCCCTTACTTGTACTTTTGCGAATCAAGCGCACCTGAATTTAACAATTTACTTCCTTTGAAATTATTGCTATTTCTCAGAAAACTCATTCCTCCGACATCATCCCCCCGGATCCGGACAACAATCAAAGCTTTTGTCATGGCAACCCGATGACCCATCTTCACCCTTGGGGAGAGGAAATAAAAGACACAAAACACAGGAAAAGATACAAGACCAACAGAACAGAAAAGCACAGCGGGAGAGGGGGAATTATGGAGAGGGAGAGGGGGAATTATAGGAACTGGAAACGAAGGAACAATAAACACCCCGGCGCACAGCTACAATAGACATCAGTCGGATCCCCCTGAGAGCTCCATAAGCCTGTTATTAACTCTATTAGTGGCCACAATAAGAAGAACAAGACATAATCCTCACTGTTAAAACCCTAATCAAGAACCTGACACAATCTTCATTAAAGTAAACCTTTTGTCACAGCCATGGGTATATCAGTTTATACAAGCCATTCATCTTAACATAAAGAAAAAATAATCCCATAATAAAAGGAATATTTTGTGCAATTACTGGGTTTTTTTTTTTTTTTGCATAGAGCAATGCAACTGTACAACTTGCTAAACTGAACATTTTATTGAAATTCAAGTTAGCATCCTCTGTCCTACTGCTGTGTATTAATTAGAGTGAAAAGGAGGTGGACATACTCAGAGGAGGAGCAGAGAGGAAAAGAAGAGAGACACCAGAGATGGGAGAAATGAATAAGGAAGGAGGAGGCGGACAGAAATGAGGAGAGTGAAACAAAAGATGGAATGAAGTGCAGCAAGACAGTAGGAGAGAGACACAAAGGAGGAAGGAGAGAGGAGAGCAAACAACACGGGTAGAGTGATGAGATTTAATTTGCCGCCTATGCTGAGGAGTGGTGTCTTTCACGGAGCGAGGAGAGGTGTGAAAACGAGTCCCTATCGACACCAGTCCTCCTCCAGGGTTCCCGACCGGGCTCTAACGTAACATGACTTTTCCAAAAAACTTTAAATAACCAAGCCAGTGCATTTTAATGACCTACAAGTCAGAACTGATTTTAATGACGTTGTTATTCCATGAAGGTCAGATGGGCAGAACAAACCACTAAAATATCAGTTAATCGAGAAAAGAAATGTCAAACAAGGAAAAGCGCCTGCTTCCCTTTCATGTAATTGTCCCACCTCACAAAACAAAGGTTAAAGTGCTACAAGGAACTTTTAACTGGTTAGGAAACAGCCTCAGTTTAATAGTGAAGCCTCAATATGACCCACATATGCAAACAAGACCATAAGTGAGAAGACTGGCCATTTCTATAATATTAGAAATGTATCCATCTATCCATCCATCCATCCACCCATCCATCTATATTATCTTAAGGATGAAACTGAAGATTCTCACAGCCTGAGGAGAGATGCTCTCCTGTAGTCTGGTGGTACTAAAACAAAGTTTACTCTCTTTCACCATTGTCATATTACAGTTACTTATCTTACATAGCCACAAATAGACAGATTATCTTCTAGCTACACATCCTGCAGACAGCTGTGTTTTAAAAAAAACTCGACTTAAAGAACAAATGCTCATGCTGGCCAGATCAACATGGGCCACCAAAATCAACACAAAAAGAAAGCTCTTGTAGCTACTTCAAAAGGATAAATTTAGCCCCATGCTGATGGAAAGTAAGGTGAGGTGTCGTAGTTCATGAAACCTTTCTGGGGATTCACAGCAAAACTACTGTAGTAATTGCGGACTTGAAAAAACAACCACAAAAGGAGCATAAAAAGGCTCCATAAAGCTTTTCTAGAGTAATTTAAGTCTCTGGAAACCCTGAGGAGTCAAATTTACCTATAAAAATAGCAATGTTTTGTGGACTACAAAACTTCACCTGTGGATAATGATTGAATTTTAGGTTTTAGGTGATCTTAACCATTTAGTTGAACAACAATAAACAACAGTATCGCCTGTATTGGTTCCCTCATGTCCTCGTCGCTGCAATGGTTTAATTTTAAGCAAAAACACGAGACATCAACACTGTTTGGATTTCCTGATCTCAAGCAGTGAGGAGAAACTGGACTGATTTTAGAGGTAAGAAAGCGAACAGCCACCAACTTTGTACAGCCACTAGTACGTAACAAACGCCTGACTGTAGGCGGTAATGACAGTACTTCAACTGAAACACGCCATTAGTATGCAAACCTTTTCTTTTGTGCCTCGCACATGCCTCTTCCTTCTAAGAAATATGTTTTGCCAATCTGCATTCGAACGCCTCAATTTTTGGGAGTACAAAAGGAAAGCAGACAGTGGCAACCGACGCTCTCCTCAGGAGATTGGGCAGAGAGAGAAAGAAGGTGGAGGGGGTGGAGTGGAGTGTAGGGGGTGGGTGGGGGTGCAAAAGGAAATCATCCTTCAGGAAATGAAAACCAGATTGTCACAAAAGCTTCAGAAAACAAAACTCCCCTAAAAATGACGCACAAATAGACACACATGCAGGCGCACAGACGAGCGCTCACACACGTGCGCGCGCGCGCGCGCAAGCACGCACACACACACACACACCTGGGTCGCCTTTCCTGATGATGCCTGTGGTTGTTTGCAATTGGTATCGGGAGTTTTCACCGTGTTTATCTACCGGTCACACATACAGACACACACAGATGCACACACAGACTGTTGTTGTTCCTAGCAGTAGGGTTAGATTGGCTCCAGATGGACCAATAGACGGTGCAGTGCTCGACAACATGCAACCAAACGGCCCTCCTGTGTGTGTGACTGATATATGTTTGGAAAGACAAAAGAAGGTCCTGGAGGAAAAAATCAGCAAAACCAAACCACCCAGTCGGTCAGTAAAGGAACAGTCTGGCTTTTTTTATCTTCTGTTTTGCTGCATCACACCTAATGAAATGTCATTCTCTTGGCTGCACCAAGTCAAACCATGCCACATTGACTTGCATTTCCATTAACAGTTCAAGCACGCCGAGTGATGCCGCACCTCTGATGGACATCTCTGCAGCCGACCCACGCCGACCCTCTCCTCTCCTTCCACTCAGACTCCACTCACGTCGTGTACTCAAGTACTTTTTGAAACTTCTCGCTGATTCAGCATGTTACTGCTGGTGAAAACCCAACATGTCTTTTAATTTTGCTGCTTCATTACAAACACTTTTAAATGACTAAATAACAGAGGACAGCCAGGACACTTGAATGGAAAAGCCGTGTAAGGTTTAATAAGGCAAATAAGGGCCCGATTACTTTAAACCAACTCACTGTGAGCAGGAGTGACAAGCACAGTATCTACTCTGGAGTGTGGCAGCACATGTTCTTTAGACAGTGTGCACCTTAAAACTTTCTCTTTCAGTTCTGGGTGGTTGAGTGTACGCTGACTTGCAACTCCCCTGCAGTTTCCCCAGACTAGGGGAATGTTTTGGCAGCTGTGGGATGACTCTGCTGTGGAGGTGGATGTACTTTCTCCACGCCTTGAGAGCAGCACGGGGCCAAGGGGTCCTCTTTTGTAGTTCACAGTATATTTGGTTGGGGAGGGGGGGTCCAGTCCGGGGGCATGAACCCTGAATGGGTGCTGGCAGACAGGAATGTGAAGGATTGATTGTCTGCTGGTCGTTTGAGGAGCTCTGCATGAGGTTTGCCCTCAGATGAAGTGTGAGATTACGGAACTTGATGAGGCTTTTTCACTTTACTGAGGGCAGAGTGATGACATTCACAATTAGGCCAGTAGATAATAGTATAAACATGCATTTGCACATACATACAGTTACGAATTCTTTGTTCACCGTGGGGTGAGGTTTGGTTTAGAATTTTTTGATTGATTAATCAACAGCCAATCGACAATCGATTAATCTCTAGCCATTTATTTAAAAAATATCAAATCATAGTTGGTATCAGCGTTTGTCCTTCACTCCTTTTCAAAACGAATGCATGGGCAAGCCAGATCAAGATCTTTAGATATGAGGCAGTGATGCTCATACTGCTTTAATCCACAGGGGGCGCCAGACTCAACACAAACTCACTGTTGTTCCTTGTAGTTGCGTTGAAGCAAAGTCAGGGGGAGGTTTTCAAGAAAAAAAAGTGTCAAATAATTCCCCTTTCCAGCTTCTTAAGTGTAAAGGTCTTCTCTTTTATGATTTTAGATGAAGAGTCTTTGGCTTTTACACTGTTGGATGTGCAAAAGAAGCAATTTCAAGAATGTCACTTGAGGCTCTTTAAATTTATAATCAGCATTCTTCATAATTTCAACATTTCATAGATTAACAATTAATCATAAAAATACTTTTCTATATGCCAAATCTTTGCCACTTAAAAGAAAGTAGAACTGACGTTGATGATTATAGCGTTGTGGTGGCGGTGGTATGCAGGACAATGACATGACAATTATCACTGCTGGTGGCAGAGGAGCGTAGGTTAGACGGACTGTAACTCAGTATGCACCTTTCATACACCTTTCAAGATGACTAAGAGCAGCTCGCACATTTGCTTCCAGCCTCTCAGAGCCGATCAATTATTGTTCTGCACTCCCACGGCTCGCTGGCTCTTGAAAGTCAACTCCCGCGGCTCGCCGTGTGTCACACTTGAAGTAACAAATGATGGCAGGGTGACACCTTTATTTAATACAGTCAGCGCGGATCCACCTTTGAGGCTGGATCACGGTCGCGACAACGTCAAGCATCAACATCGTGCTAATTCTGTGATAATTATATGAATAAGGAAACAAAACACCATCAGCCTTTATCAGCCTCCAGACTGCCTTAAACAGGTTGGATTAGTCAGGAAACGAGCCTGATGACTTGCAAGTTTCGTGCCGCAGAACTGGACTCCTCTGCAGTTGGCTATTAGTGGACGACTTCACACAATTTGACACTTATTAAGAGCTGTTAACAACTTAAATGCCCTTCCGTGCTCTCCAGAAAAAGCACAGCAGTTTGGGAAATAAAAAGTAGCATCAAGTAACACTTTTCACATGAAAATATAGGCTGCAGTCAGAACCACCCACTACATGAGCAGCATGTACTGATTTGGCAGAACATAAACAAAAGTGGAATCATTAATATGCCAAAATACACGGATGTGGAACTGATTTGAACAAAGGGGAAGACAACACAGCTAGGAAAAACAGGGCAACATTTTTGACTTATTTTACTGAC
Source organism: Diplodus puntazzo (assembly GCA_963678695.2). Classification (NCBI taxonomy): domain Eukaryota; kingdom Metazoa; phylum Chordata; class Actinopteri; order Spariformes; family Sparidae; genus Diplodus; species Diplodus puntazzo. The sequence goes on from OZ023172.1 coordinate 13,516,437, forward strand.
ACTATGCAGCTATTGGCAAGATGTTCACACGATAAAATAAATACATATACTTCAATTGAAGGATAACAAGCACAGTGTTACGCTTCAAAAGCAATCTCAAACACTGGTGGATTTGGTGCCTTCAAATCAAGTTTGAAGGCAAGTTTTGAGCCACATCTTCACTTTCAATTGTCACTGGGCAATAAAAACTGCATATACAGAATCCACAGTCAAATCTCTTTTTTTTTACTTTAAAGTTCATTGACTTTGCCGGCAAAAATGAGGTTTAAATGCATTTCTTTACACAGTTTGTGCTTCAGCTCTGTATGTGCATGGTTTCAAGACATCAGCTTCTTAAGACACGATCCAGAGCGCTAGCAGAGCATGTGATATCTTTCTCCTCCGTGCCTATTAGAAGCCCGTCTGCAGCCGACACTGAGTCAGTTGAAACTGCCGTGAACCCCAACTGTGCGCTCGCCTCAGCGCAACGTCACAACTGGCTGACATGTTTCCCAGTTCGGCTGTGATGAAGCAGCCGAGTGGCTTTTCGGGAAATAATCCAACCACCACATCTGGCACCACAGGCACACTTTTCTATTCGAAATGCTTTAAGTGGCTTGTCTTCTTTCTTATAATGTCTCTTGTGTTCCCCATCTCTCAGGTAAATGTTCATTTTTGGGAAAATCGGGAAAATGCGTACAAAGTGCATGCTGCGTTTGTCAGTGGTATATAGCATCTGGTTCCTAACACAGCCATAGTCTTGATTTCAAGACACTCGCTGTAGCCGTTTCTGTAATGAAAACATCAGGATTGCAGAGATCATTTATGTTGCATTACTGGAAATGATAACCAGGTGTAATGATTTTCTCCCCTCTGAGCCATGGGATTACTGCACGGAGCTCTTGCACACACTTTCCAGGAACACAAATTCGTGTGACACCAAATTATTTGCTTGATGAAAACTGGAACAAATCCACTGTGATTGATGTAACAGGCACTTTTTTCCAACCATGTAAGGAGAGGAAAAAAAAAAAAAACGTGAGGGGAAATCCATCTCATGCAATCAAGACCAGATTAGGAGTGGCACTATACACAAATTACTCTACACACATTTCTCTCTCTGATAAGTCACAGCTCAACGTTGGTAAAAAGCCGAAGTTCCTCGTGCAGAAAAACTGAGGATTTTTTTAAAAGAAACATTGACAGTATAAGAAATATTTTATTCATCACAACTTCCAGGTGTCAACCTCTACGACCAAAGTGAAACCGGAGCGTACTGCCTCAGGTTTGCACCTGTCGCAGCTTTTACTGTTAAAAGGATTATTACATTGTATAACTTCTTTATAGGTGAAAAGGAGACAACATAGATGTAAAATGACTAAAGAAAGTTGAAGTAGGCAGAGGCCGACTTGGAGAAGGAATGTAATAGAAGCTGAGCTGTGCGTGTGTGTGCCTCTGTTGAGTTTCAGCATATTTAGAGCTTTCTTTCATCAGCAAAGGATGTGTCTCCACTCTCCATGTTCATCCATCATCCCCTGTATCTCCCTGCTCCAAACTCCCAGGACTCTCTTTCCCTCTCTTTCTCTTCTATGTCACTCATTTTCTCCGAAGGATGAGTATTTCTTGTTTTTGAGCCTTTTTAATGTGTCTTGACTGTGAATCTGTTAGTACAAACATAGATACAAGGAGGAAAGGATTTGATTGCTTTTGAAGGCTGACAAAGTCTCCCAGAGCTTTTATTTCCCTAGGATATAAAACTTCTTCATCTTTGACCAGTTCACTGCCCGGGCATTCCCAAAAAGTTAAAAAGTAACTGAGAAGTTTGTCTGAGAACTTCCCCTGCTGGTAAAAAAAAACAGGTGATTGGCCAGGAAAAGGGCTCCTGAACATTGACTCAATTGACTTTAAGGTGGGATTATTGTGTCAACTGAACTCTGGTAAGCAACTTTTAAGAAACATGATGAAGAAGTCCATTAGTCCTCCAGAAGAGGTACTAAATGGACCGAGGCATTGGGGAGCACTATTTCTCCCTTCCTTTATAAGTCTTTTGCCTCTTTTTTGGTGCTGCCAAAGCAACATCTCCTTCACTTGAATACTGACATTTGGGTCAGCATTGGTTAGCATAAAAACAGAACAGTTTTAATAATGCTGAATCAAAGTTTTGTGCCACTTAAAAGTGTCTCCTCCAGTCTTATAAAGAACAAGTGTCACCAAAACTTCAAAAACAAGTCCAGCACTTCATTAAAATAATGCGACCCTTTCTCTTGTAACACAAGTTTATATTTGGTGCTCGTCCCCTAGTTATCTGGACTCCGCTTCCAAATATACTAGAAAAATTGCATAAAATGTTCTTTCAAACAGAGCACACTTTAATGATACTAATGGCCATCCTCGAGAATGAGCAGACCCTGGACCATACACAGCTGATGAAACACCCAATGAGCATCAGTGGAACATGCTTCTGGACCAATGAGCATCCACAGAGCGCATTAATGGGCCAATGAGCATCCTTGGTATTAATGATACGGAGGGTCACCATGGGAATTAACAACGTTATCACACACACATTTATACTCTTATAAATCCACTGCTGGCTTGTCATTGCACACACAGCCTGTCACTTCCAATGATACACACCAACATGACACACCACAGTGTGTATGTGTGTGTGTGTGTGTGTGTGTGTGTGTGTGTGTGTGTGTGTGTGTGTGTGTGTGTGTGTGTGTGTGTGTGTGTGTGTGTGTGAAAGATTTGCATAGTCGAGTCACATAACATCTATCTATCTCTGTAACACGATCAGAGATTGAAGCAGAGAATCGCTTCTTCATACAGTACTCGCACATTGCTTCTAGCGATCGCACACACGAACACACACACACACACACACACACACACACACACACACACACACACACAGTGGTAATTTGTTTGTTTCCCATGTTTGGAGGCATTCGGTTCTGCTCCGCTGTCGCTAATGCCTCCAAAACACATCATTATCTGACTTATATAGGCCCGGGAGAGTGTGTGTGTGTGTGAGTATGTGCTTGAATGAGAATATGTGTTTGTGTTTTGCGTGTGCGCATGTGTGTGTTCATGTGTGTGTGCTCAGAGAAAAACAGTTGATTATCGAGTTCAACAGGCGAAACACTGTTTACCCTGAGAGACACAAAGTCAGCCAGGGAGATAGAGAGAGATAGAGAGAGAGAGGAGAGAGAGAAGAGAGAGAGAGAAGGAGAGTGAGAGAGAGAGAGGGCTTGGGGGAGTGGAGGGAGATGATTTAGGAACAGGGAGGTGAAAAATGGGAGTCCTGGAGAGACGGAGTGAGAGTTAGAGGAGCGAACCAATGAAAAGGAGCAGGGATGGAGGGATGGTTGGAGGGAGAGAGGGAGGGAGAGACGTTCAGACAAAGAAGTGAGATGACAAGCCAGGCCTGCAGGGTGTAAAGTAATGAAATTCTGTGGTATATTCCTCTAAGCCATGACACCCAGACTAACATCACAGTCAGTCTGTTGTTGTAGAAGGGCAACAACTCGACTTGAGAAACATGGACCGCAGCTATTTGCCAGCTGGAGTGATAAAGTCTAATCGTGGCCACTGAGAACCGCAGCACAAATTCAAACAGTCGGCATTAGCGGGAGCAGATACGGAGGGAGCGCGGCTGGGAGGGAGGTGAACATCGCAGCAGGATACGTTCTCACCAGACTTACATCCGGGGGATATACTGTTAGATCACCAACTGGCTCTGTTTATACATTCAAGCTTGTACTAATGATGTAGCCCCATGTCCACACATATTTGCCTCAAATCTATCATCGGAATATAATACGGCGAGCGCTGCTGATGTTGAGATGTGAACAGTGAACAGTCAGTCGCCAGCAACCCGACGGATCACATATTAGACTGCAGCTCAGGTTGGAACAAAACAGAACACAACTGCACAACTGAGTTATTATTGTGACCTTGACAGGTCTGATTGTCGGTCTGACAGCCGTAGAATAATAAGAAACTGCCGCCAAAAAGTTCTCTTTCGCAACCATCTTGGCAGTTTTAAAGCGAGGGTTGGTAATGTTGGCAAGAGCGCGATTGATTGAGTTTCACAACTGCATCGGAACAAATGCAAGTGTCTGTCACATTTGTAGTTCCTGAAATTTACTTGTATTAAGCAATAAAGTGTTAGTTAATTAGGGCATTTCTTAGTGTTGCAATTTATTATTTCATTCTGGTAATTCTTGAGGCAGCAGTCTGCTATGATTGTTGGAACTGTTTTTTCTCCAATACAGTACACTGACAGCATTTTCATAGGAAGTTGATTAAGGTCCTGAAACTTATCTCATATATATTTCAAACTACCATGCAGACATTTTCAATTATGTTACCACTTAAGGTTATACTGTTTACTCTTGTAGTAGTAGAAATAGTCATCACTCTACTCAGTACAGATATAATCACAGCTGTAATTAATGGACTGTTGAATATAATGTGCTGTCGTCTCCCCTCTTTATTAGCATGGTCCACCCACTGAAGACAGTGAGAGTAAAATAAAGACAGACAAAAATAAAAAATAAAAATCACGCAACCTATATTAGAGTGCATTCAACTGAGACAATTACAAAGGTAAACAGAGTAGAGTTGTTGTGTACATTACAACCATTTGATTTCTACTAAAATGAAGCAGCCATGCTCATTGGTAAAATGACCTATTATAGTCTCAAAACAAAGGTTTGAATAATTTAATTTCCATTCCTATGTGCGTGTGTGTGTGTCTGCATCTAACCTTGTTTCCCAGGTACAGTCCAGGTGCGTTCCAGTAGTAGGCCGAGCCGAGATCATTCACGACGTCTATGTGTCGGACACTCAGGTAGGGAGGCGTCTGCCTGTGGACGGACCACACTCTACCTCCTGAATCTCCAACCAGGTGCCAGCCAGTCAGAGTGGTCTCCTACAAGACAAGTTTCAAGAATGTCAAAGATGTATTCTTAGTTCCATCTACTGAGAAAAAATATTTCTTAATATTTATAAGAGGGGGCTGGTATTGAGCTTTAATCAACCAAGGCCACACTTTGTGTACTTTAAAATGTACTAAAGAAGCTTTATGTAGTTATCTCCAAGATATTGTGTAGCGTAAAATACAAAAATTGTAAAAGAATGTTCACAGACTTTCAAACTAGAATGGACTGAGCTGTCCTTTGTGCTGATATAAAGGAGAGTAATTCTTGCCAAGCAGTGAAGTTGTGCTCACTGTCTGCAGATCATCTGACAGCAAACATATTTAAGGATGTCACCAGACGAGCTCAGTGCAGATGGACTTCTGACAAGCGTCACTCATGATGCCCAGCTGGTGGTTATGCTTTGCTGCTGCCTACTACATTTACTGGCTGTCTCAGCATGTTCCTCCTCAAACTTGGCATCTCATAGTTTGTGCACTTTGTGTATCCAAACTCTAAATGACGATGACCGGACTCTGTTTCGCAAAGCCTTGGAGGTTCATTCTATTCCCTACTGAATCCTGCCCTCCAGCTTGGGTTCGCTGGTCACCACCCTCAGGACCAAAGCCTACTCTGTGAGAATAAGTAAACAAACATTTGAACAATAAATGAAGCCCTTCTTCTTTATATTTTCTAAAAAAAAATGCAAAACCATGTTTCAAACCATTTTCCTTCCACTTCACACTTTGTGTTGGTCTATCACATAAAATTCCAATAAAATACATTTGCGTTTGTGGTTAAAATGTGACAAAATGTGGAAAAGTTTAAGGGGGGGTGAATATTTTTGCAAGGTATAAAGGTTTTGTACATCTGTGACATGTCAACCAGGAAGTGTTGGAACCGACACCTAGAGAGTTTTTTTTTTCCTCAACTCCTGAAGGAGTGTGTGTGTGTGTGTGTGTGTGTGTGTGTGTGTGTGTGTGTGTGTCTGCGTGTGAGAGAGACATCCAGACACACATCTGTCGTTGCAATTAACCTGACCTTGGATTCCCCTTTTGAACACACACACACACATACACACACACACACACACACACACACACACACACACACACACACACACATACGCAAACACACCAAAGACACACACACACACACACACACAAACACACACACTATCAGTGTCTAAATCAGAGCTGTCATCCTGTCAGCGTCTCCTCTCCCCTCCTCTCCCGCCCCACCTGTCACTCAAAAACTGTTTTCCTCTTTTCACCTCTCTCCCTCTTCTTGCCTCTTGTCTTGTTATGTCCCTTGCCTTCGTCTCTCCAGTCTTGTCCTCTCCTCTCCTCTCTCCTCATTTTCACTCTTCTCCTTTTCACCTCCACTGTACTCCATCCACAGCAACTCTTTTAAGTGAATATTTGTGAAAGTCTTGTCTTTTGCTTTAACACTTCTGTCCTACTCACTGCTACACGTTGAAGCAACAGTGACCCCATTTTGCCTTTAGCTTTTGCTATTTTGCTCCATTAATTCATTATTCTGCACATTTTGTTGAATGTTTTCTGTGCCTGAGGGATATTTTTCAAACCATTTTCATGTCATCTGAGAAACTGTCATCTTTTTGGGTAATCAGTGAAGTGGTTCTCTATCCTTTATGCATGTGTATGCAAGAGAAAAATCATGAAAATTACAGAAGCAGATACAATTTGTGCAGTTAAATGTACATTCTGCTGGGTTAAAACAATGTTTCCAAGTTCAGCAATAATCTTTCAATCTAAATCTTTAAACCAAAATAGATGAGATGGCTTAAAATTGCTCAGATCAAATAGAAATGAACACAAAACATCTACAATTTCATGATATCTCGGAACTGGAGAAAGATTGTGTGATATGACTGGAAGCTTCGAAACAGACCTTGTCGTGAGAAAATGTGACACAGCAAAGTTAATCCATGAGCACAAAATAAGCTTTGTGACACAAAGACAACTAACAAGGCTAGATGGTGGACTGCTGCAGCTAACATGCCACTGTAATGCTTCTCAGTCACAAAATACTTCCGTCTCATGCCTGCTCCTTTTGTGGGAGAGTTTTATATTGCAGCAAAGAAAGGTTATATACACAGGTGTGCTGCAGCAGAGCTGTGGAAAAAGGCCATGATAGCTTCCTCTAGGTCTTCCATGATTTGGTTTAAGTGCTTTTTTGTTTGAAATTTCTCAATTTAAATGCTTTTACTACATGCCAGTAAGGGTAAGCACACCTTCAGAACGACCATCGGTGTCAGGGAACACTTACCGGGAAAAATATTTGTGGTGGACAGGAGATGATGTTGAGTTAGTTCAAAAAGAAGAAAGTACACTAGCTGTAGCAATCAGCTCAAACTTATGTGCCGCTTACATCATCCCCTCAGATACAAGAATATTATTTGATTCCAATCAAAATTTTGCGGCGAGGACCTCAACCCCATCAGGAAAAAAAAATCCTATTTCCTATGTCATATTCAAAGAGATGGTGTAAACCTTTGACAATCCCTTTAATAGAAACATATTAGTAACTATAAGTCAACTAAATGCTTAATCCCATCGCTTCTTTCCAGTTTGAATACATATATTCATAGCATATTCTTTTTTGTATGACTTGGGCTACTTTCAGGGACACACTTTCTGACTCAGCACTAGGGGACAAACGCCATATCCCAGCTTGGAAAACAGCTTATTTTCTGGTAAGTCACTATGTTCCGGATACATCTGGGTTAGGCAAGTAATGGTTAGGGTTAGGATTATTCATCAGGAAATTAATCTCTTTCCCAAAGAGTGTCTGTGTGTGTACTTTTTTTCCTTTTTCCACCTATTTGTGACGTTTTCTGGTATAAAAGCAGATCTTTTCCAAACCAGGTGTTCTCATGGGGGTAACACATTTAAGGTCTTGGTTGAGATTTGTAGTAAGGTGTTCAATGAGATGGGTTGAATATGGCATTGGATGGAAGTCAGTGTATGTCTGTGTAGCACTGCCTACATTCTCATAGGTCCACGTGGAGGCAGAGCACTGACTGGAAACGCCCATGCAGGAGCACTTTTCGCAGCCGCGTCGATTGTCACCTTGAAGATCGTAGAATCCGAGCTTACAGCGGTCGCAGTTTTCTCCTTCCACATTTTCCTGCGGGAGAGAGAGAGAGTGACAGCGACGGAGGGAGACGGAGAGGAAAGTTGCAGCAAAGTTTATGGGCTGCCCTCAAACTGACGTGATGCGCACAGGGCATGTTATTGCAGTGCTAATGTGGTGAAGATAATGATGACAGGGCTAGAGAGGTGAGCGCAGAGTGCTCGTCAGTATTTGTGCCCATTTGAGTGTGTGAGAGCGCGTACCTTGCACACACAGGGTGTTACACATGGGTCAGCGTTGATGCTTCCTTCAACGCTGCAGTTACAGCGCTGGCAGGACGGGTGGCCCATATAACCGACAGCACACCTGGAGACAAATGCGTTTAATAACGATAATAAAGACGAAGGTGGCGAGCTTCGCAGACCTTCCCATCACCAGAAAGATCACGGGGTCAATTCTGCTAACAACCCCTGCGTCCGTCCTCATCAAACTGCCTCTGGGTTAGACGTGCATGTGTGTACAATCTCGGAGGAAATCTACTGTAAACAAGGAACAATTAACGGAGAAAGTGAGCTGAAGCAAGTCTATTAAAAGAGCATTTTAAAGAGGTGATTTGAAAGGCGATGGCTGGCCCTAATCTGAGAGCAGGTCATTAAAAAGTTTTGGAGGAAAATAAGTTGCCTCAGCTCTCAGTTAGATTAGATTACATTAAACCTGAATGATACCCACAGGGAATTTGCAATGGGAACGGGGATAACACAACAAGCAATTACAGCAATAAGAGATAATAATAATGCAGTAAGAGATTAACACATTTAAGATGAGGCACCTTGTTGACAGATTTACAGGTCAGACAGAAAGCTTTCCTTGTTGTTATTTTCCTTTCTTTTGAGCCACAGGTTGCCCGAATTTAGAAATGTCAAAACGTGTTCATGATCGTAACAAGGAACTGATATCCCAAAGAAAAGCAGCATGTCAAATATTTATACCACAGCCATTATTCAGTGGCTTCTTGACATCGTGTAAGGTACAAAACTAAACGTGTGTACCATCAAAGATCTTAATGAAAACTTTCTGGCCATTTCCAAACACTAATTGGAACAGACAACAGCTGAAAGGTGCTGCTCACCTGTCACAGCGTGTCTCTGTCTCTTTATGTGCGCGTACGTGCGCGTATGTGTGTCTCTCACCTGTCACATCGCAGACCCCCGAAACCCTCCTTACACCGGCATGACCCCGCTGGCTGGCCTGCCAATCAAACACACACAGAGACACACACATTCATTTAAGAAAAAGAAAAAAACCACAACAGTGCGAGCGGAACGGAACCTCTTTGAAGTGAGCTGCACCTAAAATAGCTCTTCTTTCTCGACATAAAGGCAGTGAAAATTACAAAGAGCAGTAAAATTATCTCCAATATAAATAGTTGTTCTGTTCTGTCAAAGGCAGTCTTTTAATAATAGAAGCTTCTGTGCATGCAGCTGAACTGCACCGGCCCCAACCCCGCAGGAAATAAAGCAGAGCTGAATCGATGAAACGTTGGGATTTAGCTAGAAGTGCCACTTTAAAATGAATTAAAAGGTGAAACTCATGCTGGCAATCACCGAGAGCTGATGTATGTGTGTCGACTGCGGGCCGGAAATCATTTGTACTTCAGGACACAAATGACTGATAGATGTAAAATGAAAAAAGAAAAGAAGATTTTTAAAAAAAAATGATATTTTCGTACTTTGCGTAGCCTGGCTTGAATCAGCGACACACGATTGGCTGATGGAACCGTGCACGTCACATGAGCAGGGGATACAGGGGTCCTCCTCCTCGGCGCTCACCTGGTAAGGCGAAGAGTCTTTTATTGTTTTGTTTTGTTTTGTTTTTTTACACACAGTTAGCATTCACGTAATCATGATGAAGTTCAAATAAGCTGCATGCAGACGTGACGCACCCCGTCAGGCCTGTAGAATCCGGCGACGCATGTCTCACAGTTGATTCCAGCGGTGTTCTCCTGGCAACCAATACACACTCCACCCCCTCTCTTTTGCCCGTGGACGTCCAGGCTGAGAGACAGCTCTGCTACCGTCTGATTAAAGTAGCACTCCTCCGCCTTCCCGTGGCAGTTACACTCTGAAAAACACACACACACAAAGTTGGTACTGTAGTGCTGTAATTTGATAGGATTGTTGAGTCCTGCCTCCGCCGTCTACATACTGAGCATGAAGCATAGAGGGCTGCTGTTTTTTAATCCATTTACTTCCTCCGTGTTGGAGTTTGGAAAAATACCAGATCCTGTTTTGAAGACAGCAGCCTGAGGTTTACACACTGACCATGAGCAGCGTGTTATCTCCGGGGTCCAAGGAGAAAAACATGGGTCTTCCATTTGACTTGAGCTTGTCCTCAACATGTAAAGTCTACAAATAAGAGGAAAGTGTTCTCCAATGGACATGATTTAAAAGGAGTTACATATCAAGCATCACAGGTATCTGCCCTGTACGTTGTGAGATGTTCAGATAGAAATCAGCACTAACTTTTAGGATGTCTACAGGTATGAGAAGCTTAAATGTAATGCTTTTTAAGATCTTTCAAGGTAACTTTTAACCAAATAAGACTGATTTTTGGACAAATCATTTTTCTTCCATGGGCCCAATATTGATATCAGATGACTTTAGTGGTACTGAAGATCTTGCAAATTACAATTTAAGACTATTGTACGACTTTTAAGACTTATTTACAGAATAAGAATTCATTTGAGATATTTCCTCCTTTTTAAAAGGACCTGCAGACTGGTGAGAGTTGATACAGCTGACCTCTAAAGCTGTTTGAAGCTGCTCTAGTCTGCTTTCTGGACACTTTGGTCCTGCCCTGAACGGGCTGAATCTGTCATGGTTGGAGACTTTATGACTGTGCCAGTGTGGACATTTAAGGTCTCGTCACCTTGGTCTTGTTGTGTCAGTGTGAAGGCAGCAAAAGAATCTGGCCAGTGAGACTACAAAGCCTGTTAGAAGATGTAGCCTGTGTGAACTAAAATGGAGACTACATGAATTAATCCTAGCTGTATGATGACAGGAGAAAGACTCAAACCTCATGGCTTTGCAGCTATGTAGTTGCTGAAGGTAAATGGGTGCAGAGGTCAAAAATTGATTCTAGCATATTAGAAATCAACATGTGGTCTTTGGTACAGACAGATTCCTGCATTACATAAGATGCAGAGAAGTTTCCTGTTGTAGGAGAACATTTCCACGCAGGGAAAGTTCGATAAGTGTTGCTTCCTGGCTGAGAAGAAGCTGCTTGTGCTGCTGATGAGCTGCCGTACACTGGTGGGCAGTTGTGTGTAATTTCAAGAGTGTAATTTGTTGTTGTGTTACGTCTTCTTACTCTCACAGATATGTCGAGTGTGGAAGGTTCCTGCCATCCAGGCCTGCTGGTGGTATCCAGGGCAACAACGATCACAGCTCTCCCCGCATGTGTTGTGTTCACATTCACAGCTAAACTTCTACGAGCACACACACACACACACACACACACACACAAACACACACACACACGAACACACACACACACACACACACACACACACACACACACACACGGATTGACAGAAAAATAGGAGAGAAACACACATTAAGAGGGAAAAAGTTTCACGGGAGTTGTCAATTAAACACACATGGTCAAACTGTGTTTATATAAGCGGATCTTGTGCAAGCTGATTTTTCAAAGACGAGGCTAAACATGGTAGCAATCTGAGTCATCGTCCACTTTGAATTCCAGTGCTGCCACTTTTTCTCCACAATCTGTCAAGTGCCTGGTGAAGGGGAGAAAAAAAAATCTAAATCTTAAAATGTTGGGCCTTGGCCTGACAACAATTTAGATCAATCCTGCATACAGTTTGGCTGCACTGCATTTTTAACTACATGCTCATTTTAGTGGATTATTGGGAAAAGTGCAGCTCTCTTCAACTTTATAGACTACTTTCTGACATAATTAGTAGTACCAAGTCGAAATTTTTTAACCTTTTCTTGCCTATCAGTGACATCCCGGTGGAACTGACCACGTTATAAGTTATCACTGCAGCATAGTGAGAACTTCAACTGAACAGAGATTATAAACTTGTGTGAAGCTAATCTTTAAAATGTCCAAAAAACATAAACAACACTTTTGTTTGATTTTAATGTGAAAACTGAAATATGTGATTTCACAAAAAACAAACAAACATGCATTTTAACACTTTTAGCTGCGTGTATAATGCATTCACAGTATCACAAACCAAATATTTGTTTTTGCTGTGGGTGAGTAAGTAAATTGTCTTCTTTGTAAAACATCATGCGGCATCAAAACGTTGACATGAGTATGAAAATGGAGGTCTGAAAACAGGTAATTACCAATTTGCATGACCTACTGAAAGCTTATCAAACAGTAATGTATTCACACGAGAGCCAACTGCAATAAAAGAACTTGGTTCGCTATCCAGTTAGCCGGTCGGTGGGCAAATGGGTTCAGGATTACTCTCCCAGGAGAGAAAAAAAATTCAAAACTAAACACAGTCCAAGCAGAATGTAGCAGGAAATTTGCCAACTTCGAGGTTCAGTAATTCAATTTAGGACTTTCTGTAAATTGGTTGATGTGGAGAGGGTGCCAGATCAACTGAGAGGAGAGCACCACAATAGCACAGCAAGAGCCAAGTTTGGATTTTTTTGGCACGAGTGAATTTGCCCCGTTTATCTGAGACGCAACGCTACAGCTCAGGCTGCAGGCTGCTTTTGTACTGAGCGTGCATCTGAACAAATGTTCTGTCAACGATCATCAACAAATCATCTCGCAGGTCTCCACCTTTCCTGCCTTCTGAATGTCTGCCTGGGACTTTTTCTGCATGGACGGGCAAACTTGTATCAAAGTAGAAGAGCTAAACATCTTGAGGGAACAGTAAGGTGGAGAAAGTCTCAAACAACATTTTAGGTCAATAAAAACCAGAATGCAGTTGATAATGTGTCACGCTAAGGCCTGACGGATTATCAGCTGCCCTAGACAAAAAGAGGGCTGCAATGATTAGTTTCATTATAGATTCATCTGCTGATTATTTTCATAATTAATCTACTGATCACAATTGAGAAGCTGGGACCGGCAGTTGTCCTCGAAAAAGGACTGAAATGATTAATAGGCTGTAAGAATAGTTGCCGATGTATTTTCTTTCACTATGTTTTTAAATGTCTCATCTTTGCAACTCCAATAAAAACACTTGTAAATGTAAATGTAAATTGAGTTTTCCCAAGAAGGGATTAATAATGACTTCTTCTTTTTCTTCTTCATCTGTAATATCAGCCTATATCAGCCAATAAATACACCGTGAAAGGTGAATTCTTTGCTTTATCCAGTCAATTTAAAATACCTTGTTAAAAAAAAAAAATATGCAGAAAGAAGCTAGTGAAAGAAAATAAGAAACTGGAGCGCTTTCCACATCAGTGACATCACTTATTGTCAATGACATCACCACCAAGGGAGCAGACACAAGCGTCACATCTGATAGTTCCTGTGGTTCATTCAGCCTCAGGACATGTAAAGGACACAAGACTCTGTGTGTGTGTGTGTGTGTGTGTGTGTGTGTGTGTGTGTGTGTGTGTGTGTGTGTGTGTGTGTGTTTGTGGTTTGTGTGTGTGTGTGTGTGTGTGTGTGTGTGTGTGTGTGTGTGTGAGAGAAAGAGAGAGAGAGCGAAAGCAGATCAGGTGTCTGGTATCAAACACTCGACTGTTTGAAGTGACACGGGAGACAACGCTTCACTGTGTCACCTGTGTCCCCTACAGACGGGCTCACAAACACACACGCGCGCGCACACACACACACACAGGAAGTTTGATACAAGGCGGTGGATAAATGGCTGGTGCCTGAGGCTGCTCCTTGCTCCTGTTCAACAGTATGCAGGGGCTCCATTACCTCAACAGCATTGTTAAGTGGACAGAAAGAAACAGAGAGTTAACTATTTTACCTTTGTGAGGGTGTTGAGTGGACAGGCTTTGGCGTGGCCGTAACAGATACACATGCCTCCGACTGAGATGTCTTTAATAGAATAGTAGTACTGAAAAAGAGACCGAGAGGGAAAGCACATTATAATGAGTATGACAGCGTTAATGAGCATATTAGCAGTTTAAGAGAACTGGACCCTACTCTGTTATCTCAGCGGTGATTATTACACTTGTAAAGGGATATCCAAACATAACAAATTATGCCGTGACAGTAAGCCTAACACCTGGAGATGTGTTTGACAGTAGTACTGTTAAACAGCTGCTTTTATACAGTGTTTTTATCTAAAGTGCGTCACGATTCAGATCTCATTCACCCATCACACAAACAGAGGCACGCATTCTCCCGAGCAACAGCCGCCCAGTACTACAGGTTTCTGCCTCTTTACGCGCACATGATACGCGACAAAACACAGTATCTCGGACAAAAATTCTGTTCTGCTGACTCAGTTTCACTTTTCACTGAAAAAAATAAGACTGTAACGAGTCTGACACGAGATCAAAAAGCTGTTAAACACATATTTCTGACACGCTCGCCAAAGTAAACTCCAACCATTCTTTTCCTTCATCTCCATCTAGTTAAGGACAATATATCAAAAACGTATCACTCAAAATAAAAATTGTTCTTAATTCATAAGTCAAAGGAGGAATGTATAGTTTTCAAGGATTCAGTAAACAGGAGAAATCATATAAGAACTAAATTGTGACAGAGTAAGAATAATTGCAATGAAAAAAACATATGTATCTCAAATATTACAGATACAGTAACATAACTTTAATTTTTGACTTTGATCTCTCAAACCCCAAGAAAAGAAAAGAAGAGAAGTGCGTGTGTTTTTTGAGTCTCACCCGTCTTGTCACGATGGGGTCGATATCTCTGGGGTCATGTAGTGTCAGAGTCATGAGGTCGGCGTTCAGCGTTCTGATTCGCTGAAACACCAGCCTGATGTAGCGGGCGGAAGTGAAGTTGAGCAGGGTCGGGGACGGGTCATCTGCACTGGGACGGCCATTGATCAAAGACGTGTGGATCTATAGACAGCCAGACAGGTAAACACTGACATGTAAGAGCCGAATTAAACTGAGACATTGTGCTGGGATGAGCATTAAAGATGCTTTTTAATTTCTCAATGTGGCAGATGGTGAAGAAGCTTCTGCAGTGAAGCCAAAAAGATGACAAATGTAAACAGATTGGAGGAAGGAAGAGGATGAGCAGCGACAACCTTTGGTAACCACATGGTAAAATCTTGTTTGTGGCACCTTTGTTCTGAAAATTCTAAAAACACTTGCATATACAGACAAGTCTAAATTTTGAAGTATGGACTGCCACTAAACTTAATCACGGTACTTGCTGTGTCCAAAATACATTTATTTAGATAATTATAAAGAGGAAGTTCAGAAAGATGCTTAAAGAGGCACAGATTTCAAAATGGCTGATGACAAGGAGAGAAATGCAGGAGATTCTGTGGAGCCGTTTTGGGTGTGTAGACACTAATAAATGGTTTCACAGGACTATAAGGAGAAACAGTAGTGCCCCCACCACATATAAAGAGTAGGAGGTGACTGCCAGAGTGAACTTTAAAAGGAATGCAGGAAAGAAGCAGTATTATAGAGGAGTGTGCACAGAAGTATAAATGAAATGGAGAAAAACCTGAACACCAGGAAGCTTAATAAAAACTATTAATAACTGTCACAAAGAAGAATGAACGCAAGGATCAAACTTGCTGCCCAACAACAAGTTGCCGCCTGCCACTTCAGCCTCACCTTACTGGAAGAAACCATCTGCTCAGGTTCACCCAGGGTGAGCTGAGCTGATACAAAGCCCTCAAAGAATACACAATAAAAAAATTAAACATTAATTTAAGATTGACCAGTTTTTGACCAGTTTTAAGAGAATGTCATTTCCTGTGGAGAAGTTTCACCCCTCTTCCACAACAGGACAGTCCTCAGTGCTTAGATTACCTAAACACGCACACCTGAGTTCACTCTCACTGTGAGTGAGCAGGTGATCTGCGCCAAGATCAGAAACAGACACAGAGATACATCTTACACTAAAACCCTGCTTAACTGATGATAAATAAATTTAAAAAAAACTGGACAGAAATGAATATCTTGAAGACAAGACAAAATGTTAAGACTGGGAAACGGGTGTCAGGAGTAATGGTGTAAAAGCAAGCTTTTCTTAGATACAAACAGAGCAGAAGAACAGACTTAAATGTCACATTATATGCAATTCGATATAATCAACTGGACAGTGTTGGTGCAGATACTTGCTGGTTTCTAGTCACTTTGAAGGGTTATCCACACACAGTTCTTCGGTACTGGACGTGGCTGCAACTTTGCCAGTAGAATTTCACTGAACTTGAGTGAAGATGTGAATTTCCTTTGCCAGCAGTTATTGTTCGGTTTTCCCCTTCATTTGTATGGAATTGAAGTGAACAGGAGCTGAATGTTTGCCAATAGTAAATTTGCTGTAGCATTCATTTGTGTCTGATATTTTGTAAATTAGCCGGTCACGCTACAAACTACTAAAAAAAGTGGGGAAGCTAATTCACCTTAAGTGTTAAAAATGCAGACATCTACTGTGGAGTCTGCAAGTTTTTCAGCATGTTTGCTCTTGTGAGTCAATATGGAAAAATTCTGTATCTACTGACGTGGGCCTTTTGCTAGCATTATGTCAAGTGTGCCCTATTTGTATCAAGCTGCAAATGTAAGACTGTGAAGATCAGTGGTTGATGGTGTGTCATGAATCAGGCTTTAATGCAGAAGACCACAGTTCACATCCTGCCACTGTCCTGTAATTTTAGTTTTCATAACCTTGACTCCATTAATTTTAAGCATTAAAATGTGTTTACAGGCTGCATGTAATCTGACAAATTGCCTCCAGTCATGTCACTCAGTGGCAAAAATTGCATCGTAGGTAATGTATGCTCCAGGTTTTGAAAAAGACGAAGAACGCGTGGAATAAAACAGGTGATGTAGATGACTATTTCTTTTGAACAGACTTTTCAACTGCTTTTCACATTCTACATTACCCATAATGTATGTGTTAAACCTCTGAGGGACATCACTGGAGGCAATTTATCAGATTACATGCAGCTCTTCTGGAGCCAGAAAAGGCTTTATACCAATTTGTTTAAACACTGTAAACACAATTTAATGTTTAAAATTGGCGGAGTTACCCTTTAACCAAGTAATTAAGTTGTCGTAGCCTAACCATGCCAAAATCACAGTCCATTTACCATTGTTTCCATGTGCACATTGTATGAAGCATGAATTCTAAAAATGTTGACATTTAGACAAACCTTGGGTTTTGCAGAATCGTCCAATATTCATGTTCTTGTCTGGATCTGAGGTCATCAAGGTCAGTTGTATTAATCCCATACAGAGTAGATGTGTGTGTGACCTTTCGCCCCATAACTGAATGATACATGATAGCTAATAACAGTATCCTTTTCATGTCAACATGATTTTAAAAATATAGCTACACTATTGCAATGCCGAATGGACATGAGAGTTTTCCACCGTGTATTGCAACTGCCCTGGTCGACTTTTAAAGAAAAAGTAGAAAAATAGGAATAAGCCTGAATTCATATTCTGTATCATCAAATAATCAGCAAGCAGCCACATAACAAGGAGTGTGAGGTTCTGTCTGCCTGTCTGTCAGTCCATCTGTCCGTCTCACTAATGTGGCCAAAAGCAACATTTGGCATCTGCAAAAAAGTCTTACAGAGTGGGCTGACCGTGTATGTGTGTGCGTGCACGTGTTTGTGTGTGTGTGTCAAGGGGGAACACCTGATGGGTGCAAGCTTGGAAGTAGCGAAGAAGATGGCTGTGTGTGTGCGCGCGTGTGTGTTTGTGTGTGTGTGTGTGTGTGTGTGTGTGTGTGTGTGTGTGTGTGTGTGTGTGTGTGTGTGCGTGTGTGTGTGTGATGGGTGGTGGGGGTGACATTGTGAATGTGTGTGCGATGCTGTGACACATCGCCTACGAGTCATTATGGTTTCACTGTGATCAGACGGCTAGGGAGCTGTCACACACACACCCCCCCCACACACACACACACACATTCAGACACCTCCGTCGTTTCTTGCAGCTCTTGACATCTCCCAGCTCGCACCCCCTCTAGCGCTCCCCCGCAGGACACAGACACACAGTAAAAACGCACACGAGGACGCACACCCAACACACACACATGCGGGCATGTGCAAACACACACACCAGCACCCATGGAAATGCGTACACACATTCAGAGAGGCATCTACAATTAGATGTGGGAGATGTGGATGTCTGATTAGTTTGTTTTCACCGCACATGGGTGTGCGTGTGTGTGTGTGTTTGCGTGTGTATGTGTGTGTGTGACTTTGTGTGTCTTCTGTGGTCCTCCTTCTCTTCATTAATGTCAGTTATAGCAGGCTAGCCCCTCTGTTCTTACTGGGTGCAATCACATACACAGCTGATCAAAGCAACCTAACAGTAAACAGTGGTGTGCATGTGTGTGTCAGTATGAGCACGCACGCATGTGTGTATGTGTGTGTGCTTTCAATAAATCAGAATCCAATCAGCAATAAAATTATACGAACAGCACAAGAACTTCAACTCTGCTCTGATATACTTATTAATTCCAACGCCGACATTATTAATTATCTGTCCTGCACAGAAGACTAGACGGACTCCTTTTATGGGGGTTTATAAACAGATTTTACTTTCTTTTCTGTTCGACACGATTTTCTCTGTTCTTTGTTTTACAGTTTGACCTGATGTCATGAGTTCAGCTGCTTCTTAATTGATTTTTCACATTTTCTGCTTATTATTCACGTCCACTGCTGCAGCAACATCTCTTCTCTCATCTCATCCGACCTCTGTTGTTCCCTTCCACTCACTCAGTATACATACAGTACACAAGACCACCGTCTTTCCCAGATCATCTAATCTGCTTCGTAGCCATCGATTTTCATCCTGCTCTTATGTAGTGTTGGAAGACGTAGTCAGTATTTATCTTGATTTATTGTCAAAATGATGTTTTTGGATTACTATTACAGCTAAATTAATGTGTGTGTTGCATTTTATTGCTCATTGTATTACTACATATAATGTTGGGTAGTTTAATCAACCTCTGTGCATCATATTCTACCAGATCCTCATATGTTGGTAGCATCGCTGTCCTGTCAGAACCAAGTATCTCTAGAAAGTTAACTTTTCATGAGCCCAGAAAAAAAGGCCTGTTCTCAGCTTTGAGACAAGGCATTTTGCAACTAAGAGGGGTTTTTTTGCATTGCTTTTAATAGGAGATTAAGATTATTAAGGAGTAGGACGATGTTCTCAATCCATAAGAACACACCAAATGTTAAGATACATGTGTTCCACTGGACAGGTAGAGTAAAACAAATTCAGTTTAACCCAACACTATTTAATGCTGCTCACACTTCTGACCAGAGTAACCAAAGTCAACCTGTATCTTCCAAGCTCAGCTCAATCCAACTCAACACAACCTTCCTACCCAAAACTCGTTTCGGTCTAATCTGCAAGTTAAGTAGACATAGCACAATCCAACTCAGCGTACTCTTGTGATTTTCCAGTCTTTATTCACCTTTGCCAAACTAAACCCAGCCCAACCAGAGACTACAGCGGCAGTGAAACAACTTCTACATGCGTTACCTCTCCGTTCTCCAGAGGGTGAATCTTTGAATAGAATGATGTGCAGATGACTTCGTCGTCTCTGGTGTAGGAAGGAGGTCCCGTCCGTGGATTAATGTTGAATCTTGTCAGGCACTCTGTGTCTGTGATGGCGTAGTACTGCCAGGGCTCAAAGGTCTCCCCATCTATTGAACGCTCCAAGACCCAGTTACCTGTTGACAAAAAATATTGGCATAGAAAATAATATGAAATGCTTCAAACAATCAAGATCAATAAAAAGATCAATAATAAGAATAATGGAGGACATCCAAGACCGTGTATGGGTCGCCCTACTTAAAATACATAGAAAATTGACAGAACATTCAATTCCACACATATTTATTCCTGGCTTAGACCAGAACTGTGATATTCCTCCTGCTGAATTGATTAAACACGAAGTGAATAGAGTCTACTTAATGGAAAATTTAATAAGCAAATTAAGTGGCACTGAACAGAATACATTCGAACTGCTAACAACACTATGAAACAAAATGCGCCCATCAGCCCACTCTGCAAACGTTTTTTGATGCTGTATGTTAAACAAAGACTAACATCTCAACATCAAGTATGTTAATGACTAATGCAAAATCTTGATCATTCAAATCACTTGTGGATTCCCTGTGGGCGGATTATGTTCTCAAAGGACTGTAATTACTGTATTTAACCTTTCATAAAACGACTGACAAAACGTCTGTGGCTGGCACTTTAGTCACTCCATCATTGTTTAATTTTATATTCAAACAAGCAATGTTAACAGCTAAAACAGTGTGTGTCTGCTTAAAAACTTATGAAGCAGGATAGTTACCTGGTCGAGGTGAGTTGGCTGCCTTTATTATCACATAGGCGATTTGGAAAACCTGGATAACAGAGAGAGGACATAACGAATGAAAAACAATTTATTCTATACATATACAGATATGTGCATCAATACTTTAACATACTTGCTTAATATATATCATCAGCAGACCAAAAATGTGGAGGAACTGTACAATAATATTTTCTGACCTCAGGCTCTTTTTTGCCAGTTTTCCACACAACAAATACAAGGAGCATTTAAAAGTATAAGCCTGATTCACACTCACCTCACTACCTAAACTTTCACAGATATAGCTGTGACTGAAATAACTCCCTTGTTTACTGACTCACTACTCACTGTATAAGAGACAGTCTGTTGTTTTCTATAATCCGAGCTGTAACTTGATCGTTTTAGTTCATCACTGACGGGGCTCGGTCAGATATCATCGTGCTGGTGTTGTTCCTGGAACATCATAGTTAAAGTTGACCAGTCACAGTCTTGTTTTTGCCATGTCAAAGCATAGTGACTCGAGGGAAATGACTGGAAAAATATGCATCGGGGAGAATTTACCCCGTATCCTATCCAAATGCACGTTTAAAGTTGCGAAAGATTCTATTTCAGCCCAAAACATTTTCCCTACACCTAACCAAGTATTTGTATTGCCTAAACCTAACTTAACATTTATGTTGGCTAAATCGAACCAAGTATTTCTGTAGCCTCAACCAAACCAAGTACTTGTGTTGCCTAAAAAGCATCAGAAAACTGAAAAGAAAAGTCAAATAAGCCTTCTTAGTAAGCGTCCTATTCTTAACCAACTCATCCCGCACACTGCTCGCTCGAGATGAGCATTTAGTTGCTGTTTCCATTGAACTGATGGCCCTGGAGCAACGCTGACTATCATGATCTAAGAACAACACCAACAGCACCCACTATAAATGCATAAAATGCAACACTTTGCATTGTGGGACAGGGATGGCAACAGGTAGCCAAAATGCCATGGGTGCTACCTTTTTTCTTATCCATTTTACACCCACAATACACACATGCATAGGACAGCATTTCTCAATAAAAGAAGCCCATAAAAGAAGTTAACACCCCCCACCAAACAATATTTATTCATCTTTGACATGGACAAAAGATTCAAGCTTATCTTTAATTTTCATGAAATAAAGGTAAGCACGATAGCATCAGCAAACTCGTGTTCATTAGCTCCACAGAAATGATATTCTTTCAACTTGATTTCATTCAGTTTTTTCCCCTGGTCATCCAGGCCAGAGACAGACCATGTTTTCAGACATATAAAAGTTGTTCAGACAGCAAAGTAAACTGGGAAAAACTGGGTAGGCAACTCAGAAGACCTGTTTAAACAATGGTGAATGTGAGGGTTGCACTGAGTTACTTTTGAGTTACCGGTGTTTTCGCTCCTCCACCTTTTTTAATAATCAAAATGAAAACTGAATTTATCAACATTTTTTCAATAAAAGACAATCATCTCCGTTCAGACTGACTTTTCTCCAGTTTGATCACCAACGAGACAGACAGACAGACGGACAGACAGATATCGGATGTAGGTTAAACTGACTCCCTGTCTCTCTTCACCACCCTGCATTTCACCTCGTCCTTTCTGCCTGTGAGTATATCTCTCTTTCTTCTCAGGATGTGGGAAGCAGTGTCACATTGCAGCAATTAGAGTAGGGAGAAAGCTACCAAGCGTGTGCGTGTGTGCGTGTGAGAGAGTGGATTTCAGGGGAACCTTATAGCAGTCATTCAAACCCACTACAAAGAGTCAATGTTGCCTGTATTCACACCGAGAACGGGGTGTGTGTGTGTGTGTGTGTGTGTGTGTGTGTGTGTGTGTGTTCACGTGCGCGCATCTGTTGTGTGTTGTGTGTGTGTGTGTGTGTGTGTGTGTGTGTGTGTGTGTGTGTGTGTGTGTGTGTGTGTGTGTGTGTGTGTGTGTGTAAGAGAGCTCTCAGTGGTAGCTTGTAATATGGTGACAGCCTTGGGACAGTTAGGCAGCTCCAGCAGCTAAACATAGATGAACACAGCTAACTAATGCAGTGTGTGACTGTGCTTGAGCGTGTGTGTGTGTGTGTGCTTGTGTGTGCTTGCTTGCGTGTGTGTCATATTCTGTGTTTTGATCAGATGTGGATCAGACGAAGGATTTTTTGCCTCTAAAGCTTAACAGCACCAACAAATAAACACACCAGTAACCGTCCTGGAAGAAATCACACAGCTGGTAAATAAATGTTTATCTTCCATCAATCAGTTTAAATGTCATGTAGGCAGCTTTACGGCTCATTTTAAATCATGAACAGGTCATATCATCAACCCTAGGTTTAAATCTAATTGGCTGGATTCCTTTTTCAATCAGAATTCTATGCATGTTGTATTTTGTGCTGCAGCCTGGCTTGGCACTATTGAGCTTAAACTTTGAACTCAAACTAGAACGATGTCTCCAAGTTTCATCAGGTTACATGTGAGACCTCTTTAATGCAAGTCAGAATGAAGCAAACAACATTCTATCACGCTGGATTAAGACGGTATATCTTACTAAATAAATTAATAAAAGTTCAACTGAATTGATGCAATAATATAGGATTAATTCTGTAGAGTTGAGAGGGTTAAAGTCCAGTTTTGCTCATCTCCTTTAAAGGGGACCTATTGTGAATTTTAATGTGTGTTTGTGTGTGTGTGTATATATATATATATATATATATATATATATGTGTGTATATATATATGTGTGTATATATATATGTGTGTATATATATGTATGTATATATATATATATATATGCATATATATATGTATGTATATATATATATATGCATATATATGTATGTATATATATATATATGTATATATATATATATATATATATATATACATATATATATATATATATATATACACATATATATGTATATATGTATATATATATGTATATATATACATATATACATATATATGTGTATATATATATATATATATATGTATATATATATGTATATATATGTGTATATATATATATATATATATGTAAAATATGCAGGGGGGGGCTTTAAGAGACAGGCACACCAGCAGAGTGTTTCAGACAGAGGGGAACCTGTTGTAGGAGTAACCCAAAGTAAAATTATGAACCTGAACATGAAAATAACATGTCTCATTTAAAGGAAGAGTCTGAACTTGAAGTCCAATTGAGAACATGATTGGTCTTTTCTTTTTGGAGTCAAAGTTAATATCTAAGCAGTCTTTAAAATCGTATGGTATAAACTACAAAAAACATTTTGAAGATGTAACAGATGTGCTCCATTAGCCTGACGAGGCTGTGTCGTTAAATGTCTTTGATTGACACCTGGCAAAGACACAGTGCCAATGTGATAAATCAATAGTTATAAGTGCTAATGACTGCAGCTTGTAGACAGACAGCTTTTGTTGAAAAACGCGTCTGAAACGCCTCCTGTGTAGGCAAGCAATTAGGCAGCTGTCTGGCTGTTAGCGTTGTTATCAGCCTGTGACAGAACGGTAACATTACTAATAAATCTAATAGACTGTAAAATTAGAGCTGCTCCAAAAAGTTGCTGTCATGTCAGCTAACTTTCTGTCCGGTTTGCAGTTAGGGGGCCGCCTCTTTGTGGAGTTCTCTGTCCTGATTGGATAAAGTGGGCAGGGATACCAGAAATATGTATTTCTATTTTACTGCATGAGCAGGGGAAGGAAGGACATGGTGGTTACTGTTTGAATATAGAGTTATTGAACACTTATTTGAATAAGTAATAACTGCTTTAAATGTCTGTAAGGAATGCATGCAAAGTTCTCTGTCTCATGCCATTGTGCCAACTGGTTACTGCACAAACAAATGTGGGGGGCTGCCATGAAACAAGAATCAAATATTAATTTCTGTTTTTGTCATCTCAAAAGAGTACAGAAAGCAGATCAGCACGCTCGAAAAAAAAGTTTACTTTGACTTGAAAGCAGTTTAGTTACAAAACAATCAGTGACTCATTTATCCCCAGAAAACATCATGTACTCTTGCACTGATGAATAATTCCGCGACTCTAAAATAAAGAACTGACTAAACTTGCTTATTTTTATATTGCACATCACTTCACATAGACGTGTTGACATTGCAGAGGAGTGGAGGCAAATTATTCACCACGTCTATAAAGGCGACAAATCTGCGTACATCTCCAGATATGACGAAAGTCTCCTATTTCTACATTTCGCAAGTGGTTTTAATACTCAAAATAATATGAAATGATGTTCATTTCCACATATTCCTCAAGTACTTTAGTGCAGCAATCCTATACATTTGACAGGAAGTGGTCATGATGTGCCAGGGAACGGCTTTTTGCCAGACTTCTGAGGCAGTAACAGCCAAGTGAGCACTTTAAATGCTAACTCTAAAGCTCAACAAGTCCATTTTAGCCCTGTGTCCAGGATGGTCGGCTTGCACACAATTAAATGGACCGTGAAGAATCCATTTCATCTCAACGTGATTTGGACACAGTGACAGCGGTTTTACTGAACAGCTGGTGTTTGCAGGCCATTCACATGGATACATGTTAAAATCTCGCTGGCCTGATCAACTGGCGTCAACTCTGATTCCTCTTAGTACTCATGCTAATCATAGCAGAATCTGCACACAACAAAGACAGCAAGTACAGTATGTTTGGAATGGGCCAGTAGGAATTAAAACCAATCAGGGGGGAAAAAAACAGCATAAAATTTAATTTTTTGTCGTTTAGGGATTCAGACATTAACATACAGAAACACAGGTGGATGTGCCGTCAGAGCAACACAGCTGGAACGGAGACTTGTTAAAGTAGATTCTGGCCCGTTTGGAAATAATGTGAATCATCAAGCAGCCCTGACTGCCAAACCTCATGCAGGCAAACAAGTGGGAGTTACTCACTGCAGCCGCAAAGTCGTCTCATCGCAAGACTGCTCTGCTTTTCCACTGAGCTGCCACTGAAAACAATTTGGGGTGGTATTTTGAATGCTGCAGTATTTAGAACGACAGTCTCCTGACAGCTCTACAGGAAACACATTAGAATAGAGTTCAATATTTGATCAAACTTCTGGAAAAATGATACGAAATATTTAAAAAAAAAGACAAATTATTGTGGTTTCCACGTTGGCTACAATGGTTTGCAGCATACTTAATACAGCCTCTGGATGGTCTGGGCTGTAACATTCAGCTGAAATGCTTTCTCTTTATGTCTGCCCCTTCTGTCTCAACTGCCAAAAACACACTTGTACACACAAATAAAACACACGTACACACTCACTCGCTCACAGACTTGGTCGTAATTTGGCCTTACGCTTTAAAAATGGGCTTCAGTCTGCACAAAAACACCAGATGCTGCAATCGCTCCCACATTCTTGCTTTGGCCCGAGCTACTGTCAAACGTAGATGGACCAAGTTTCACTGGGTGCAGCAGATGTTTCATTTACCTTCTCTCTGTTATGAATAAAGATATTTTTCTGGTGTCATTATCTTTGACCACAAACTACTCTCTCGTTGCTAATGATCATATAAAGCTAAAAGTTAGGAAAAGAGAGGTTTTATTCTAATACTGTTTTCGAAACCACAAATGTTCTCGTTTCTTTCAAGCGTATATTCTATAAAGCTATTACTTTGGTAGGGTAAGGCTCACTGAGTCCTTTTAACAACTGAAAACCAGTCCAGAGTCCAGACTCAAGCATCTGCTCTATTAGGGTGTCCTTGATCAGGGTGCTGAGGTATTGACTGCGGTAAATTGGACTGCAATGATTTTAAATTGAAGAGTTGGGCTTTAAAGTTGCAAAACAGCGTCACATAAGCGAGGTAACGGAGAAGTGCCCGGTGAAATCAAGGGGCTAGGAGGAGAATTTCCTGTTACCATGACAAGAAGTCACACCAATGTAGACTCTGGTTTGCCAGCCTGGAGCATCAGTATTTGACAACCTGAGACTAAAAAATGTACCCTTAAATCATCTTTCTCGATTACTGCACCCTTGAATGGTGTGTTTACAAACAGCAACTGAAGAATCCTGCCTTTCCTGCATGCATTCAAATTGAACAACACACGATGGAGGAGAGTAACAAGAAGAGAAAGAGCAGTGGTGATGAACAAAACACTATGACAATAAATTCAGCTGTGTTTGAAGCTCTCTGAAGGAGACAAAAAGTTCCGTTGTCTGTCACCACAAGAGCACCACTGATTGCAGTGTATGTCTGGATCATTACCAATGCAGGTAAGCATATTCGTAAGTCTGACAGTTATGTAGGATGGAAGCCCCCCTGTTGTTTGACAGGATCTGAAGCTGAGTCAGGATTTAGACAAAAGCAGAGGAACATAACAATGGAAAAAGAAATTTTTAACTTAACAACACCGAAGACTGAAGAAAAAAGAAAAAAGGAACGAAAGGAACATACAGCATACTGACTCCATTCACTATATTTTTCTGTAGGCATTTCCTAATGGAACCTTGAATCCCAACAGATCTGGTGACTTCAACCACAATGTACCTAGCTGCACGTGGGTGAAGGAACGAGCTCTTGGTGGGAGCTCAAGGTAGTAATTTTGCATGTGATGTGTATGCATTTCTGCCAGTCTTTGTGTGTATTAGTGTGTGTGTGTGTGTGTGTGTGTGTGTGTGTGTGTTTTGAGGTATTTAAGAGCTGTGTTTCATGAAAGCACTTTGACTGATGGCTTCTTTCAGGAACCACAATCACTCTGCCAGGTTCTCCTCCCGCCCCCCGGAGTGCAGAGCCGGCGCATGATTCGACCACTTCGAACAAACTGTCCATCAACCAAACTGACCGCTGCATTTCCGTAATAACTGCAATTTCAGTGAATCCTGTCTGGAGCGAACAAAAGATCGTTGCTATGGCGAGGCAGGTTGAAAATAGTCCTAATACATTTACTAGTAATTTCCTGATCTATATGCATACTAATGCCCGAGCCCAGGGCAACTCAAGACTTCACACATGGTTTGATATGGGATGACTGGAGGTATAACGACCTAATAATACAGAGACAAAAAAGTGATGATAAAAACTGTGAATTAAACATTAAAATGACCAGAACTGAGGAACTAAACTCCCATGAAGTCAGAAATATTTCTTCAACAGGTCGCTGTAGAGGACTTTTACATTGATTGTCAAGTCAGATGCGTCTGCATGCAAGATTACATTTCGAGAACTCATCTGAAACTGATGAAGAACACACACAGACATCAACCCTCCAACACAGGCGCACGCAGAGTAACACACACGGACCCTCGGCTCCCACTCTTTCTCATTATTTAGTCTTTCTATCCGGAGTGGCTCAATAATAACAAGAGAGGAAATGAGGGTTGTGATGTCACAGGCGATGCCCACACACACATGCACGCACGCAGGCACGCGCACACACACACACACAAGCCCACTGTCATTTTCTGAGTGAGATGACTGAGGTCACAAGGGAAATTCAGCGCACTGGAGGGTAAATAGCTTTCCGTCCGACTGATTGAGAGCCGCACGGATATACACACAAAACACCCACCCAAGAACGCACACGTTCACACATACACGCACAAACATCAATGGCAGTGAGTATACAGTTAATCACTGCGTATCAGCCGCGAGGCACGTGTAATGTCACGTTCATCGATGAAGAACTGAAGCAGACGGATTGTTTTCAGTCTCTCTGATGAAGTTGCTTGTAAACTGTACGTATGTTATGTTGACGTTAACGTGATTCGTAATCAGTAACAGATACCTGTACAGTCATATTGATGTTTATACTATTTTTTTTATTATGGTGCCATAGCCTCCCCTTATTTTGTAATGCCTTGAGATGTGTATGGCTTTTTCTGCTACCTCAATTGTTGTCTATCCGAAGTACTAAGTACCATGGCACATATATATGTATATATACTGTACACACACAGTTATGAATATTACATACTGTATGTCAATGAGCTGTGGTCTAAATGTATGTCAGAGAGCCTGCAGTATTGCACATAAAATACCTATAGTACCTAACATCAGTAATTTAATGGTTAGTCATGATACTTCGTTATGTCTATCGATCAATCGCTCCAAGATCGCTCCAAGAAGAGACAGAGTGTAATCGGAGGGGAAAGCAATAAAAAAAAAGTGCTGAAATGTTCACAAAGTACCTGTGAAAATATACAAAGTGTGTTGTAGCAGTTGTATACTGATAGATCAGGTGCAAATGTGCAACTCTTTGACTTCAACCAGCCATTTATTCTGATTCGTTTTGAGTCTTTTAAAGCCAGCTTTTGCAGTAATAAGCTCCAGAAATTGTGTAAACACAAAAACCATTCAGCTAACTGTTTCTCATGAAGCTACAATCAAGTCACCAATCAGGAGGGCTTCCAAATTCAATAGCAAATGCTTTTGTGATTATAATGTTTTGCTGTGGCGTAACTCCCGTTGAACTCACCACTTTAATGTACCATCTGCGGAAATAACACTTCTACAAACAAAAACAAATATTTTTCGGAGATCATTACAATTCAGAATTCTTGCTGCTAATAATATTAGGTCAGGTTCCCCCCAGTTTTCCAATTCTTCCTAAAGGCTCAGTTTTTTCAGTTTTAGCTTATAGAAACTTATACATCTTTATGGGTTCTTTACCCATCATGTCATTTCAGACCTTGTTCATGGCTTTATTAGACAGGACAGCTTCGAGTAATGACACGGGTTGCATGCTCTACCAACTGGCCTACCGTGGTGCTCCGACACACAGCAGCTTTTAAGCACTTTTCCTTTGCTTGCCAGCAAGCGGAAAAGAAAAGAAAGCATCTCCTCGCAATATACTCAAAGGCGAGCAAATAATTGATTTCCACTCCAGTATGGGCAGTACTTGTCTCTCTGCATAAAATGACTTCACTGCACAGGTGATCATTAGTGACAAGAAAAAAAATCAAGGGCTGGATCTGAAAACAACTGTGTATTGTATGTCCATACTGGATGCTCCAACACCTCACAGTTTTATGGTAATGTTAACTGCCCAACAGCATCAGTCGTTCATGAAATACAGCTATAATGGTAGGCTGATGATCCTGAATTTGTCTTATCATCGGGAAACCAGCAAATAAAAGAGGGGCATTTAGTCAAACCGGAACCCTGGCAGTCACTACTTTAATGCAAGATGGACAGCTTTTTCACTGAAATGAATACACATTCTACAATCCTGCCGACACGTCAGACACAGCCATTATAAGCATACGATGGGTAAAGCTGAATTGTCCCAGTAGGTGGTCATTGAGGAAGAAATACACTGGTATTAAAATGCTTTTAAAGAATCGGCACGTGACAAAGGGAGCCAGAGGGGACGCTCTGTTTTTTTCTTATCCCACTCTCTATTTCATTCATTTTTCTGAGCATCTCAGTGGGAGTTTGACTGGGGATAACAGCAAGAACAGTGCTGGGGGTGTTCATGTTAGTCTCCTGGGCGCTATTTCTGAAAGCTGGTTTAGTGAAACAGAGTTTTTTAAGCCTGAGATGAGTGACATTCTAGAAATGTAATGGTCCGTGTTGGCATGCATTCATTTTTTAAGCTTCACTGGAATAAAAAGGAAGATGTGCTTGTTGTTAACATGTTGCTCTGGTGAACTGTCGGTATTGGAGCTCCACTGATGATGCCGTCTGTTTGTTTTTTTCATTCCCAACGCACGCGCTTAATTCAGGCTGACTTGAACGAACTCATTCTGATCAGCTGTCCTGAACCTAAATCCCTTGAGATTCCCGTTTCAGGCTTAATCAAGTCGGAGTTCATGTTTAAACTCAGATTATGTCAGACTTGCTTTCTGGAAAGAGGCCCCGGCTCCACACACTAATATTAAGGACAGGAGAGACTGATTAAGGAAGGGTGTGTGCTGGTGCATAACTGTGCAGATGAATTAATTGGCCATAACACTCCAGTGAGAGGTGTGAAATTGTGTGTGTTTGAGTGTGTACAAGACCATTTAGGAGTGCATATATATTCTGCAGCCACACCACAGCGGTGAAAGGTGTGATTGATGGGCCTGAAGCCATCAACATGTCAGGATGGCTGCTGCTCGACTTCCTGTACAGAGAAATAATCATATTCTATGCGTGTGATAGGAAAGTAATAAATAAATAAAGCTCACCTCAAACTATGGACAGACAGACCCTCTTACTCTTTTTCTGTTCTCTCTCTCTCTCTCTGCTTCTATATTCAGCTCAATTCCATTTGAACAACAGAAGGCTGACCTGAAATTCTCCAATATTCACTCGGTGCATTCAAGGCTCAAACACAGCATTCCAAATTTTATTTGTTTTCTTATCATTTACAGTCCTGTTTTGTTTACTCTGACACATCACACTGACCACAGCAGGATCATATTTCAGTGTGTGATGCGCAACAGGCCTTGACCACAAATGAGATATTGTGATTGTGTGTTTAACTTGTTAGGGGTGAGAACTAAAGCATTGATACTGGAACCCATCAGACCAGGTTGGGACAAAAATGTAAGATTGATGTCCAGGTTTTGGTCGGGTTGACATGATGCTTTCAAGTTCTTTTAGTTAACTTAAAGATGAAAAAATAAGTTCACGCGGTGTAAAAGTACTTGAAAGTGATATTAAATGATAGCTAAGATAAGCGATGGACCTACTGTCAATGTTGGGGCTGTATGTCCTGTTTAATGTTGGGGTTTGAACTTTGAATGCAACACAAAGGCTATCTTTACTTTCCAGGCAGCACCAGCTCGCATTAACTGCATCGGGCTCGAGTCAGGTTTGGACATAAAACGACAGAATGCCCCACACTCTGGTGAGAACCAGCAGGGAGTGACATTTTGTGACTTCACAGACGAACTATAAAAAAATGTTCCATTCTTTGTTCTGAATTGTATTCATCAAACTTAAACTGTAATATCAAATGTTCAACATGTGCATGACAAAATACCTGGTGAACAATATTTTGACATTTATTGGAGAAAAAAAAGGCATTTTTACAGGATATATGTAAGGGCACTTACTAATTTTGTCCCCCAACAGTTCAGAGTGTTCAGTATTAGGTCCTTTGGCTTTCAATTATTGACCCCGGATTGGTTAATAACGACTTTTGGCAGCAGACAGAGCTTATTAAGATATATACATAACAATTTTTTTGTCTAAAGTTTCACTCACCGACCCTCTGGTTCTCATCCCTCATGATATATAATGACTGATTTCAACACAGAAGGTCGACATGATAATAGTCTCAGATTTGTTCGATTTTGGGGGATCTGTTCTTTGTAGACTTTTAAAAGTTCCACATAAAGGGAAAGTCTGTTCCAATTTGCTTGCTGGTTTGCCATTTTAAATTGCTGGATAACCGCAACATTGTAAAGAGGTAGTGAGTAACAATTTTGATGTTAAAATGTTGGCTTCCGGTTTGAGGTTTTAGGTAATATAAAGTAATATATTTCTTTTGTGGCAAGAAACGCCTGTAAAATGGAGTCAGACAACAATAATGGACTACTAATGGACTGCATTTATATTCCAATTTATCCAAAGTGTTTATCTTGTTCATCCATTCACATCTTTGTTAGCCTGAATTCTTTTTTAATTAACTAAACTTTACATTTCTTGTCATTGTGGCTTTGTGTCCTGTTTGTTTATCTTTTTTTTTTCCTTTTTTTAATTTTGCCATGGTCATATGTTTTTATTTTACGATATGTCTCTTCTATTGTGTTGCCGTTCCATCTTCATTTTTTTCCAGGTCCCTCTTCTAACTCTGTGATAGATATAAAGCATCTTTGTAGTGCATTGTGAACACAGACAGAAAAGACGGAAGAGAAACAAAGATCTTGACCCAGATTTAATCTCAATGAGACCACAAAGGTGTACTTTGTTTACAAAAAGTACAAAATGTGAATAGCATCTGCTTCAGCAATGCTCATTTATATGAGACATCTAGGTAGTTATGGCCTTTTCTGTGTTCCTACAGGCTTTTGTTTCCTTGATGCTTTGTTTTCACATAATGGCATTTTTTGCAAGAATATTGGCTTTTTTATTATTAATATAAATTTAATCAGTTTTTAACCTTTCCAGCGCTTTTTGATAGGCATGTCTCGATGTAGCAAAGGCTTCTCATGAACTAACTTCTCTCAGCCTCATTAGTTTTATTCTCTTGACATCTGAATAATTATAATCTGGCGGCCTAATCTGTTTAATCACACTTCTAAACGTACCTAGATGTCCTAAATCATCCCGCGCCTGTACACAGCCCCTCAATCATCAGATTCCGGCCAAGCTTTCCAAATCAAAAATGGAAACCCAATTATTTAAAGAGTGACACGCATGCTTATGAAATGATTGATAGCAGCGTTTGTTTAACTAATTCCAGCAGTGCTGAAATAATAGAATCTTAATTCCTCGGATAAGGAAACAAAGGCACTGTGTTGAAAGGGCTGTGTATTGCACCTTTAAGTGAGAGATATGTAGGCAATTGGGAGAAAAATAAAGAGTCTGATAACATTCATCTGCCAACCTCATTTGACTTTAACAATACCATTTAACTTCTTAGTCATTTTCTTATTTGTTTTAAGAAATATACTGTCACTGGAAGTTGGCTGGGGGCCATGATGCTGGTAATTAGCAGTTAACCTTCAACTAATCTATCGTGTAATCCTTTTTTTTGGCTAGTAGTCAATACACTTAAAATATGTATTGTTCCAAGGGGTTAAATTTTAAATCCTAAAAATCCCATCCACATATGTATTAAGGCACACGTAACACAACATTGATTCTGCAGAAAAAATCAGATTTCCACATTAAAGTTCCCTTGAAATTGCTAACACAGTGCTGTTTGCTGCAGCTCAGTAACATGTTTCAAGGAGGGACATGTTGCTGATATTGACTGAAGTTCGCAGCGGCCAACAGCGTAAATCTGCGCTAGGCCCCCTGCCATGGACCTAGCAGTCAGCCAACCCCTCTTAGACTGGCAGCTCCCAATCAACATGGCGGACAGGGGTGAAAAAACCGAGCATTGGAGAAGTCGGGGGCCAGTTTGACAACAGAAAATACAGTACCAGGGCAGTGTTCTTGCCAGTTTAGCGCCTGGCACCTCAGGACTGAGTCCGTCTAACTAGCTAACGGCAGCTATGGTCCAGTTAGCAGCAGTTGGCCATCACTTTAGCAACAAACGTACTTGTATAAGTCAATCAAGAAACGCTCTAATACACCTCAGGAATGTAACTGACCTCAAATTTTGTTAGCAGTAACTTTAGCAACAAGTAAAGCTATCCTTCCAAGGTCAAGGCAGAGCTAGTGGTGGTCATAAGAACAACATTTCTCCCCTCAAATATAATTCAGTTTCACCTTAATCAGTGAATTAAGTTATAAAGTCGTGCTTTTGTCCAGTTATTCATGTCAGACGCATACACCACCGAATGTAGGATGCCTTTCAAAATTTTTTTCAATGGTTTTCCAGGAAGCTACAAAGTCTGAAAAAACAATAAAATACCTACAACTTTCTGTCACTGATGCTGGTTTTTTGGTGAGATATAAAAAGACAAACGTTTTAACGTCATGGGAACTTTAAAAGCCTTGAAATGGCACCTTTCAAAATCTCAGAAAACATGACTATGCAATTAGTTTTAATTTCCCAAGTTTAAATGCTGAACACAAGATGTCTTCTACGTCATTGTGATGAATTGAAGGCTTCAAACAAACCACTGTTGATTCCACTCCAAGAGTATATGTTGTTGGAGGCATCATGTTTCCACATCGCACTTGTGAATGCTGAAAACTGGACCAGGGTTGGCTTCCAAACCATTTATGTGTGAAGGCCCACCTCTTCAAATCAGATTTTCAATGAGCACAGAGAAAATCTACACTCCACACAAAGATAAATGTGAAAACAGCCTTCCCAACACATTTTCTACAGGAGAAGGGGTTTGAGAACTAAGCTGGCTACAGGCCAGGAGGTTTTGTTATAATATTAATAATTATTATTTTCCTAATGGTGCTTTGGCAACTGTCTGGTTTTCTAAATGTTTATTACACACACTAAAACTAAACAACTAAATCGACGTTATTCATGTTTTTGATGTTGATAAATGAATCTTAATAAATGGAAAAGGGTCTGTAGTTTGCCTCTTTGCTGAGAATGGAGGCTGCGGTCAGGTTTGATTCATGCCGGTCACAGTGGATTCCAATTATGACGAGTCACCATTAAAAATCCTTTGTGGAACAACATAAATCCCAACCAACCACAGCTGTCGTTCATTGTGGGGAAGGATTGAAACACTCAGCCATCTTTCACTTCCCCAGAAAGAGAGTGTTTGAAACTCAGAAGACATATTTTGAGAATCAGTTTAAGGTTGGGGTAAATATCCTCACATGTGGAGTGTCTGAAGTTTGCGTGTACCTGCTTTAAGTCCAGTGTGATAGTCACATAGTGGTACTCCATTCCATTCTTGATAGATGGACTTTGCCACCAACGGTTGGTCCCATCTATGGCATAATCTATGGGATGACGCTCTGAATAGATACAAAAAAATAGTTACATTACAATTTAAAATATCGAAGAATCATTTGAGTCTTGATTCTAGCAATGTCCTAAGAGGAAAATGTTCCTCTCCACTCTTTTTTTTTTATAAAATTCTGGCATTTCAACCATCCAAGGCTGAATATCTAAAGCCCATTTTTCTGCCTTGTTAAAAAATGTATTATACTTTTCCTTTCACTTCTGAATTAAAAGCATGTTTGCCAGCTGTACTTCCAGCTGCTGTTATAGCTCAGCACAACAGCTTTAATGGGACTGAAGGATAAAACACATGATTAGTTTGTTATATATGAAAGGTCACCACGCAGAGCTTTTATGCATTCTTGGTGTTTATATGTGCATGAGAGAGTATTTTTAAGTGAAAATGGGATGTTTCCGGTTGGTTTGCAGAACATCAGATTCTACAGTATATATTCTTTGGTAGAATGCCTATATCTACAAAAGCAGCCTCCTTTCCCTATTATTTCCTTGAAGAGGAAGAAAAATTAATATAGATATTTTGGATGGCAGGTTAATAAAGGATGTACAAAATACTGAAATCCAAAAAGAAAATCTGGCATTCAATAACTCAGCTAGAGATCATTAAATGAATCAGTTAGTTAGTAAATTTGGTTGTTTTGTTGGTTGCCTCCTTGCTTGCTATCTTGTTGCTTGGGTGGTTGGTTGGTTGTTTGGTTGGTAGGTCTAAACAAAAACTATTAAATGGATTTCCACGAAACTTGGATTGGAGGATGGGTCTTGGCTCAGAACAGACCTCACCAAAGGGACGGATCCACAAATAGTTTGTTCACTTTCTTTAACATTGGAAGATGTGGGCTTATTTCAACATTTTCATTGATCCCTCAGGGAATAATGCATGAATCTTGATAAAAAATATTTAAAAAAAAAAACATCTGACGTATTTAGGTGGCTGATATCTATGAGTGAGTATAATTTGATGCAGATCCTAGAGCTCGTGAGCTTGAATTATGGTCAAGAAGGAATGGGCGGCTGAGCTTACAGTCTCCTGTGTCCACCTTCAAATTGGATGGACAGATCTGACAGTGGCATCAGTCAGCATTAAACCAAATGAGCATTTTTCAAAAACATGGAATAATACTTTAACAATTAGCAAATCAACTGATGCTCGGATCAAACCAATCTTTCCCCTGAGCGTAAATGGTGATGGAAGTGTTTTAAAATAACTAAGCCTGTGACTGACTACTTTACTCACTATCTGATTGATTGGTTGTATGACTGGCGGAGCGGTTAACTGCATCATTGATTGGCTAAATGACTGACAGTGTAGTTGGCAGTTTGAAAAATGATCGCCGGCAAATTTCTTATTGTCATCTTGTCATGTTGCGATTGATTCCTCAGTTCATTCGGTAATTATCATTTCAGACAAAATGATTGGTTAACATCTGGCCAATCGGGCTCTAATTAACTACTCTAGCATGATTAATCATCGTAATCACCATGCCTTTAAGTCTCGTGTGTGAGTGTGTGTCTGAAACTTTCTCACCGGTTGGCTTTGTACTCTTTTCGTTGCAGATTCGACACTGAGCGTTCCTAACAGGCTGGCCTGGTACATGTTCCACCAGCTTACAGAACATCTCTGGACCCAATGAACCACAGGTGGCATTAGCGGTTATATCTGCCATGGACGCCAGGTTCAACACAGCTGGGAACAATCCTGGAAAGTAAAGAGACAGGCAATCACATGAAGAAATAGACGCTGTATGTAATAGTGCAAATGTTTAGGAGACATATACAGCACACGCAGCTGTTTTTTTTCTGGACTAAACAAAAACAATCTTAAAAGGTCTGATACTGTGGGAAATATACTTGTTTATGCTTTACACAGACAGATGTAGTTGACCTCAGTCTTTTGACAAAAACAACAATATGAATTCATTAAACAGCACAAAAATGTGGATATAAAGTTGACATGCGGTCAAACACACAGAGTTCAGCTTAATTGTATGACTAATCACAAGTTCACATCCATTAAGAACTGTTCAAAAGAGGTCAGGCTCACTTTCTTCTTCAAAGCCATGTCGTGTTAAATTGCAGTACAGTTGGGGTCATTAGGAACATCCAGCACATCACGCTTTTTGTACATGTTTTGTATTCCGACTCATTAAAACTGTCAGTTTCTCTGTGTAGTCTGTTCAGAGCAAGCCAGCTAACGCTTGTATGTGTGTTGTACTGAGGTAATGAGTAATTACCATGGAACATGAGGGGGAGGGCAGGTAGTTCTTTGCGTCCAAGTTAGTTAATCAGTGTGTATTTTCAGCACAGTCTAATGCAGTTAACATCATTTACCCCTCACAGATAGCAGGAGCCATATTCACTTTATCTTCGGATAAAAGAAGCAGATAGAGAACGTTTGGCCAGCTTTCAACTGTGACTTTGGGCAGCGTAATGCTGCTATATCAAAGGACTATTCATTTGCATTATGTTGCCCAAGCAATTTTGTTCATTTTCATTCCCTGTCCATGGATATTTTTCACTGCTGGAGAAGAATGTAGACTTGGAGAGAACATTTACAGTATTACGGAAAACATTATGAATTATACATATATTTTTTCCAGGGTATTGTTGGATGCCAGCAATAAAATCATACTACGCAGACATTACTTTTTTTTCCCCTCCCAAGCGCTGTCACAGATGGCCTCGGGTTTTCAACAAAAAAATCTCCTCAAAGACAAAAGCTACATATCTCAAATTCTCAGAATCTCGGTGAATAAACTAGTCTGTTATGTTAAACTTTTAACTGAGTGGAGTGTGTTCCAGCCTTGGCAAGCTCTCAGGTATTAAATGCAGAGTAAGCCTCTGCTCCTGGCATCCTAGGAAGAATGGCTTGTGCTGGCGGCTTTGGTGTCAGAACTTGCTATTAGGGCTGCACCTAACGATAATTTCACTTGTTTTGTCAATCGATTAATCATGAAATTAAATATAATAAGATATAAGAAAATAGTGAAAAATGCTAGTCATAATTTTTTTTTTAACTTGATAATCAGCGGAAGTATTACATTTTTGAAATGTATGCTTCAAAAATATTTGAAAGATTCAATCAGTGATGAATTATGTTGCCAATTAGGCGATTAATCATCAAAGAATTTCAGCGTGTTATCTAATAATAGCTAAACTAAGTTTATTAACAATAAGACATTTGATCTTGTTTTGGATGTTTTAGATCCAGTGGCTGCAACAAGCATAGGAAACTGCTATTAAGTGAATTGTTAACTATTAATACTACTAACATATAAAGAAACTTTTATTGATGATATTATTAATTGTATTTATATTCTTACTAAGTATTTTATAAGGACTTAAAAGGTCCTAATTACCTTATTAACTTTAGCCTGTCACAAGGACATTAACGAAAAAAAATATTACCCTCTCATTTCCCACTTCATTATGACAGTGTAGTAGTTGGTGTATCATACAGTTAAGTATTTCCGTAGTGCATGCTATAAAATGTGTGACTGCAAACAGGAGTAAAGAGAGCTGATCAGCTCCGGAGCCAGACAGCTCTAAACAAACTGAACATTATGTGCGTCTACGTATCATCAGCTAACAAACGCAGCATTTTTGCCAGCTTCTAGGCTTGACCCCTTTGTGTTGTTCCCAAAGTAGGAGCATTAGTCTTTAGTCTCAGTGTAAATGGCAAGCTTGTTGGACTTAAAGCACTGGAATGCTCAGCGTAGTGCTCACATGGTTCATATTTCCTGTCTGGCAAACACACACAGGCACACACATGCGCGTACCGCTTTACGTCATATATCCCAGTCGTGGTTTGAGGTCAGCAGCTTTTATGGCTAAACAGCATGTGCACTGATAAACAAACATGAGCACGGAGGCACATAAATGTAAAATAACTGTACACCGAGGAGACAAGACAGGAAGAGAAGATCAGATGGAAAGAGAGAAGCACTTGTAAGAGTGTAGCCCGTGTGTGTGAGTCCACATGAGTCCAGCTGTTTGGCCAGGTGTCAACACTGATGGACTGAGAAGAACATCTGAGACACCCAGACTCTCTCTCACACATGTGTACACATTCTCACACGAATACTCAAAACCTCTCAGTTATGATATGTGATACCGTACACTACTGAGGGAGCACGAATTTCTCAAACAGTGTTTCTCACTGTGTTGAGCAGTTAGACTTCTACCACTGAGCCCATTACTAATTCACTATATCTAAAGCACAATTGCACTAAAATTTACACTAAAGACCACATTCAGATATACTTTCTATATTAACATTGACTTAGAATTCATGGGTCACCTGAGGCGCTGAAGCCAGTGAGAATTCACACCTCCAAGCCCCCTCAGTTAAAGCAAGATTATATAACATTTCTACCTTAAAATAAGGTCATAAAACAGCTTCAAAATCATTTTGATGGCACAGTGTCTTGTAATAGGGTGAATGATGTCTCTATCATTTGTCCCTGCACTCTGTAACTTTAGTGAGAGGGTAAGATCACAGTCTTACATACATACACAGTTTTCAAAACCTCATATTGTTGTGACGTAAATAGTTTTGTTTGTAGTTAGAACCTACTTTACGTCTGACAGATTGCTATAGACCTGGGATTTGTATTTACGACAGTGGTGTCGCACTCAGAAACTGTGGGGGGCGCCAAATCTCACCAAATGTCCATTTCTACATAATGTTGCTTTAACCACTTACAGTCAGTCAATATACTACTCATTCAGCAACATATGACAAGGATGCAAGAGATATTTGTAACTGACGATGAAAATCACGCATTTTATTGAGATAAAGAAAAAACCTATGATTTTTTTCCTGCAATAACTCGTCACAAGAATAGGACGGACACGAGGTCGCAGTTAGCAGTTCATCCTTGAGTCCAACTGGATATTTGGGTAAAATTTGAACATTCAGGTTGTTTTTCTGTGTGTTTCTGTAGTCAAAAATAATTATCATTAATTATCAATGATTAAATGTATCAGAAGACAACAGTAAGGGAGGGTAACGTCCCTTCCTGTATGTGACCAAACATACAGTACATACAGGCTATAGTCATACATGTGCTACAACAATCACAATACTTGTTTCCCACCTCTACTGATACAAACTACTCTTTGTGTCCCTCAGCTTGAACACTGTAATGATAATGGCGCTGCTTTTATTCGTGTTCTATCAATCCTCTTTTCAGTTCCATCTTTTCAATGAGGCACAGTTATTGAATGCCGCAAGATTTTAAGTCTGATATTTGGTCGGCATTTCAAAGACTTGCAGTCAGCAGAGAGCAAGTTGAACCTGTTTCACTGCGCTCTTTTGTTTATTTTACTCCCAATTTCACCAGTGACAGCAGGCAAGAGATAAAGCTCTCACAGAAAAGTGACAGCATGCAGGTCCTGTGTATACTAATGCCCACTGGATCTATTCCCCCACGCACCTATTACAACAGTAAAGTGTGCACCATTTTTCTGCCGGGCTGCCAACACAGGAAATCCTGTAACCTGACTTCAGCATTAAAAAAATATTAAAACAAGATCAAAACAGTTGCTTTGATGAACATATTTTTCTTCTCCACAGCGTTTCTAATTACTGCCTCCTGCTTCTGCCAGGAAATCAAGCCAACATCCTGCTTATTCCTGGGGTTTTGATCCGCAACCTGGAAGAGTCTCCAACCAGATACAAATGTGTGTGGGAAACTGTGCAGTCGTTAATAGTGTCATTTTACCTTGATTTGGGATGGCTAATACCTTAAGCTTCGCATCAGTTCAGCATGTCTGATTCACTGAAAGGGATTCAGAAGGGAACATCGTTTGTTCCAAGTGGAGCCAAATGTTTTGGTTGAGCACCAGTTCCATCTCTTTCAATCTAGCTGGGCAAATTTTGGTGAAGCCTTAAAACTCTTACATGTGCACAGAGGAATTTCCCATTTTATTTTCTTGACACATGCATTGTATTTGGTTAGCTCATAAGTTACCCAAGCCATGCATACCAGGTCGCACTAGATATTTACGTATAACCTTATAACCACACTGTACTATCATTTAACTTCAATACTCAGTGTGACATTGTGTTCTTCTTCTTCTGCTTTTTCTGTTTAAGCCAGAGATTTATTAGTTATGATTTAGGACCTAGTGATGGCAATGCGAGTCAGTCCGCTACTTTGGCCGAGACTTTAATATCTTGACTATTATTTGGCTTTTATTGCCATTCAGTTTTGTGAAGATTTTCGTGGTAGATGAGGTCAGTTCAGTAAAATAGCTTGAAACCTTGGGATGAATTTCCATGAAATTGAATACGGACGTCCGTTCCCCTCTCTGGATTAACTGTAATAACTTTTCATGTTTCACCACATTCAACATTGTAATCAAATCAAAATCATCAAATTCTTTGTGAATACTTTATGACAAACCAATTCAACTGGCGGCCGAATGGGTAAAATACTTACCAACCTCAGTCCAGCTCTTTCAATTTGCCAATCTACTTATGTCAGTTGCTAAGCGCAACAACACTCATATTTCATTAAAAAGTTTAAACCCTGGTTGTTTAAATAGAGAGAATTTATAAAAAAACAAACTAACCACAAACTTGATCAACTGAGTCTAAAAGACAACACAGAACCAAGCCAGCCTGTTCAGCCTGCTGCCGCCTGGCAAAAGATACAGAAGTATCCACTGCCATACCACTAGACAATGGAGCAGCTTTATTCCCCAGGCTTTAAGACTCAGTTCATCCTCTGCAATCCGTTTTCTTATTGTTAAAACCAACAAAAGAGCTGAAAGTAAAAATGAAAGTCCATTGTTTTAACACATTTGTTGTTAAAAAGCAGCGTGTTTGCGTTGCCAATGTGCTTTTAGTCAATAAGGATGCTGCTCTAGCAGTCCCTTGGAACTAAACCTAATGTTTGTCAGGTCATTTGAATTCTGTAAGTTGACTTACAACTATCTGAATGTTTGTATCAATCACAATCGACACTTTGCGCTTGGGCACCATTTCCATCATTCTTTTCTCACATGATACTTCAAATTCACACTAAAATACGTTAACGAAAGCACAGCTAATGAGCAGACGACCGGGCCTGTTGCTGAAGAAACTGGTGATGTGCGTTGCAATTCAGAGATCTGAAACCAGGCAGCCCAATACAGACAAACAGCTCAAATTAAGTTGTACACTGTTGTGCCTGTTTTATTCAGACTTCGTCATAGCAACTCGCCAACACCACAATCATGTCTCGGGAGAATCTGGTCATGTGGAATGTGTACCACTCTGACTTTGGCTACAGATAACACTTTCTCTCTCTCGCCTTTTATGTTGAACAATAAGGTGAGATAACGGCAGAGGAATGGAGAGGGGCCGGCTCAAGACAGGGTTCAGATTTCAGATTCACTGAATGACAAGGACACAATGACTGTCTGCCTACGGCTCTACTGCTGCCACACACACAAACGCACACACACATGCACACACACACTCAGGTTCATCACCTTCCATTCTTTTCTCTCTGCTCTGATAACCATGGTAACCTGTCTGTCTGTGAGTCTGTCCGCCTGTCTGATGGCCTCTCTATCCCCTGTCTACGCTCTGTTAACCAGATGTCTCAGAGGCTTTACCGCCATACAGGCTCCAAATTATAATACTGTCAAAATGTATAAGCACCCCAATGACAGCCAGCACAATGTCACTGCCAAAGAAGCTGTTTCAGCACCCCAATACTGATAACATGGCAGCATCCTGGCGAAAGGTGTGCGACTTATTTACAGAATATGACACTGAATTATCACAGGGAATTTCTTATGTTCAGGAGTTTTAATTACATTACATTAATACTGAAGGCTGATGTAGCTGAGTGAAATGTGGATGCACCTAATTAATTCACTTTCATAAAATGTAATGTAAAACTCTTGTGATAACGGCCACCCCCTATATTGTCACATAAAATGATCATCATTAAAAAACATTCACACAAAGATGTTTGGGGTGAACAAAATCTGAAATTTGATTTTGACCACTTTAACCAAATCCAGCTTTCAGGGTCAATCTTGACCTTTGTCCCAAGGTTCTACTCGACTTAGGCTTTGACTCTTGAACATTTATTTAATAGGAAATCATTAGTGCCTAATAATTATGTAGATGCTTAATCTGATTTTGTTCGCCTCATGGTGGGCTAATATTAGGTGACATTATTTCCAGCAGGCACAGGATCATGGCAGAAGCTGGTCTGTGGCCCGAGAAGAAGCAGTTCAGGCAAAACCCACACTGGTGTGTATGTGGAATGAAAACTCCACATACACACACCAGTGAGTGTGTTGCATCAGTATGAGTAGGGCAAACTAACTTTTGGAAATCTCCGATTTTTTTTTGTGAATTTTGATTTACCAGGTGGGAAAAGCATGCTCGGGTCATTGAGGAGACCGAGGAGGAAGATAAAGAATCCGGGTCAGTCTGACCTGGTGTGCCGACACACATCTGACGTATCATTTAGAAAAAGAACATGCTTTTATTGTGAACTCTGGATTGCCTGCACTTCCCTCTACATCACAGGATAAACCCATGCAGTAACACACATATGAAGTGTTTACGAAAGTGATGATACTGAAGAATGCTTCCCAACAATGTGTCAAGAAGGACAATAAAAATATGAAAGTTAAATCTCCACTTAAGGAGAAAATGCCCAGACATGAGCGGATTGCCACGAGATTCGGGGTGACAGCAAATTCTTTTTATCGTATAAAGGCTTCTTATTACATTATGAGTAAAACTTTATTTGCTTTTTCTGTCACGGTGCTGTAGATGATGACTCTGCACCGCTTGCCCCTGCCGTGTGTGCGCGCATTCGTCTGTGCGCTTGTGTGTGTGTGCGCGTGTGATGGATGTGTTATTGTTGAGTTTTGAGG
The DNA here is from genome assembly GCA_963678695.2 of Diplodus puntazzo. NCBI lineage: Eukaryota > Metazoa > Chordata > Actinopteri > Spariformes > Sparidae > Diplodus > Diplodus puntazzo. Next base: position 13,560,304 of record OZ023172.1, read on the forward strand.
CTAGATGTATGCTTGATGGAACAAGGAGAGGGTTGAAAAAGACAGGATCATCTCTCTCTGCATCTCTCGCTCCCTCTCCCTCCATCCTGAGTAGTTGGGGGGTGGTGAGGAAGAGTGAGAGAGGGCGAGATATGGATGTAGAAAAAGATAGAAAGATTGATGGGGATGGATGGAGGGATTCCCAAAGAAAGATAGAGTGTTGTTTAAAAGGGTCAGGGCCAGGAGAGGAGTGAGGGATGAGACTGCGATAATCCTGTGTACTCTGTCTCAAACACACACAAACACACGCGGAGCCTTTAAATACAGATATCTACATAAAGAAGTGTGCGTGCGCATAAACACAGATGCAAAAAAAAAAAAAGTAGATTCACAAACATGTTACAGACATGTATCTACCATGGAGACTGCCCGAATGAATAGACACACACTCAGACCCCCGCCCTATTACACCACACTTGATAGAACTGGATTCACACCAACAAACAATATCAACACTAATCAGTCCTGGACTCGTTTTCAGCTCTGTGAGAGTCTCTCCAAGAAAACTAATCTGCTCTGTTGGCTCAGATGTGCTCTCAACACCTGTGATACGATTTATCTTGTACTCTTTTAAGTTTCACAAACGAGACAATCCTGAAAATAGGATTTAAGCCGTTTAACAAGGACAGTGTGAAAATGACACTCAAAGTGGGTTCATACAGGTAGAACCGAAAGCGGGTGTGTCGATTCCCACACTCGCCACATTATGACTCAATTATGTTGTTGTCTGGAAAATATTTAACTGATAATGAGGAACTCTGAAGAACTGAAATTGTTTTTGTAACAATCCTGTCGAGCAAAATATCACCGATGATCCAACGTAGCTTCTCCTCTAGACGCAACAATCTGTGGTGTCCAAATTTTGGCTACATTAAATCAATTTCACAGGTAAAACTGTGCGTTGTAGTAAATACAATCAGATTGTGATTATTATTGATGGGATTAAGATGACACAAATTAACATGAGCCAGAAAAGATCAAGGTTTCTTTCTAACTTTTGTTGAGACCGTAAGGACTCGGCCTCGATTCATACCGTTTCACACCAATAAAGTCCCATTATCAAGAATGAAGTTGTGATCTCAGGATATGTAAGACGCACCACTGCCAATGATAGATATGGAGGTGATTGGAGGGAGTTTCATTCATCCATCAATTTTTTTTTATTATCCTGCAGTCTTTCAAATCAAAACATAATCATCTTGTTATCTTTACATATTGAACTGCATTTTCTTGTACAAATTAGATGGGAGAAAAATGATTTATCTAGCCCAATTTGGTAACTGATGATGGCCACAACGGTAACTGTAAAACAGCAACAGAACAAAAATAATGAGACATTTATCTCAAGATATTGAGATAACACAGTGCACATAAGAACAACATTCTCCTGATAAAGAGCTTGATCATTTAGTACGACATCGCCACAACAGTTCGAGACTTTTTAAAATTTAGTTAGCAAGGCATTCAATTAAACTCATGATCTCAGGAAAACAGTGTTTTCTCCTTGCGCGGCATGAGATAATCGAATCATTATGTGCGAAAAGAATGATTGCTTTCACAAGATAATTAACTTGTAACATTTTGAACACCCACGGCTGCCCTCAGCATCCAGGTGTAGCAGCTGTTTAGTTTGGCATTTCTTCTGGAACATGTCAGTTCTTTGTATGAATAATGTAACTTATACAAAACATCAGTTGACATCAGTCCTTACATTCACGCACTCATTTGGATGTGATCAGTTGAAAAAGAGAAGTCTAAAATAACTCGTCAGAGTCTGGTCAATTTCAAATGAGAATGATTTCTTGAATTGACTAAAGTGAAAGGAAGCTGAACCCAGGCATGACTAACATTGTGTTCTCAACATCATGAGTGAAAGTTTTAAATTTAGAATGCTGTCATCATGTTTCATGTTAATTAAATCACATGCAGAGACTCACAGACACACACACACTCACACACACACTCACACACACACACACACACACACACACACACACACACACACACACACACACACACACACACACACACACACACACACACCTCACTGTCGACCTGCCCTGGTTGCTGCCCATCATAACATTTATTGATGACCTAGGTTTGGCATAGCTCACATCTGACAAAAACACGCACACGCGTTTGACAGTGTTCCCTGGTTGCTGCGTGTTGTTGCTATGGTTACGTGGTTCGTTCTGACACGTTGGATGAATGAATGACTTTTATAATAGATGGTAAATTACATTTGCTGAACATTGACCAGCTCTCTTTTGCTTTGTCGCTCTCTGTCTCTGCACCCATACAAACTTCCCCAATGAAACAGACTGCCATTATATCATCTGTGTTACTCACTCTGCAACTGGTGCTAAAACTGTCCTTCTTTTTGTTTGTCTGCTTTTCATTTCTGATTTTTTTAAACATTCCATCTAAAAAGGATAAAGCTGAACTTTGTGTGTGTGGTACTTGGGGATATATCTTTGTCCTAAAGTTGCAGTTTTTAATCATTATGTGTAGAAATTGAGTCAAAACCAGTAAATGAACTGGGCCCTGTACATCAAGAAGATTAAGAGTCTGAAGCCATGCCACTGGCTCTTTAAGGCTGTACTGAAAACCAGTGCTTACTAGCTAAATGATAACATGTTCACAATGAAAAAGATGATGATCTTTAATGTTTGAAATGTTTACAATTTTAGTAAGCATGCTAATATTGGCACTAAGCATCAAGTAAATGGCTGATGAAATGACATTACTTTTTAAGTTTTTGGTCATAATCCAAATTATTGGACTGATTCAAATTTGGTTTGATGATGGCAATAGATGGACAATTTAAGGTGAAATATATTACATTCACTGCCACCAGATATCACACATGAAGACGAAAACAAATATGTGCATGGTTCACTCCAAAAGGTTTGGGAATAACAAAAAAAAGTGAGACACACTGCCAGGAAGTGCAAACTGTAAAATGAATTGGTCAAATATGAGGCGGCAACAAGATGGTGATGATAACAGCATCTTCACATTTAAAGTTTGGCATCATGTGAACACTGTCCATCACTGCCATTTCAGCACAAAGTATAAATTATGTAAACACGGAGTCCACCTGACATGTCAAATTTGGGGAATTGCTGGTTTAAGGGATCAACAAAGTTATTACGATCCCAGGAAACATTTTCTGAATCTCTAGACCATCGTCATTTTGGGATGGTTTACAGTCAAAGCCCTTGAAAGCCCAATTTATGTATCACTCTATCATCATCTCCTGAATTGACACTGCAAAATTATTAAAGCCAGTACAAAACGAGAGTGCTTCTCACTACATTATTATATCAGATAAAGATGATAAATATTCATCATACTGTACATATAAATTATAAATCTCTTGGTTGTTCACTTTATCTGTATCTGCCTTCCCTTTGCTATTTGCCTCAATATCATCCCTCACCACCTCGCTGTGAATAAATACGTACTTTTAGTTTTCTTGCTATTACTTGCGTGGTGCGATAAGAGTTAGAAAATGTACATGCATTTACACTTTTGTTTCCCTGCCAGCATCTCCGGCTTTACATCTGTTGGCCGCAAGTCAGTCGACCTCCAGGGGTTTTCATGGAAAGCTGTAATGAAAGCTAAGTCAACATCCTGCTCTCACAAGAACTTCCTGCCCCAGGAGTGTGCGAGTGTGTGTTCCCATCAGCAATGAAGCTCCAAAGAAAAATACAAGCAGGCAGTCAGTCACCCGGCCTTTAAAGACAGCATGACTGAGCTATTATACAGAGAAAATAAAGGCAGAATGTGCTTGTGAAAGAGAAGGACAGAGAATCTGGGCTGATCAGAGGGGTCAGGACATCAGCCAATCTCACCTGCTTCGTCTTTCTTTCAATTAGATTTAATTTCACAGACTTACACCGGCACGACAAGATCTCCCTCTCTTTCCTATTATTGTCCTGCACCAAATACTGTGTCTGCTACAGGGGCTGATCTTTTAAAACTGCTGTAATAATAATGCAATAAAGAAAGGGAACCAGGCATACTGAGGAATGCAAGGCCTATGATCGCATGTTATGAAATCACAATGCACATTATATTAACAACAACTTCGAGCAACACCAAATCCAACTTGATCAATTCAACGTTACAATTACTGTTATCAATGTGAGAACTCACATGCCTTCAATTATATTTTCTATGTCAGTGGCGTGTCATTTTTTTCAAGTGTCTGCTTGTAACTGAAATTGCACCCAATTTCGTGACATTAGAGACCCTAATGTTGTCCTTTTCCAGATGGCCCACAGTCATCACAGAAGAGGGAGAGACATGTGGTTAAGTGTGAGTGTGTTTGTGTGTGTCTGTGTGGTTGATCTTTGCAAATGCTGTCCTGTCCTCTTCCAGACGGTCATAAACTCAGACTAAACAGGAAAACCACAGAGTTATAGACGGTTAATCCCCTACTTACAAGTGTATGCACACACACACACACACACACACACACACACACAAACAATGTCAGTGAAGGGGCCATGTCCGCCTGAGGTGATCACTCTGCTCCAGACTGGGGGGTGTCTAAACTGTCTCCCAGGAGGACCATCGGTCCTCTCAACACTCAAATTAATTTTGCGGGCCAGAATGTAGGCCGAATAACCTCTCACGTTGCAGAATCATGGGACAGCTTTGGCATCAAAATATTATCATGTCCTGGTAGCCCCTGATATTAAGGGCAGTTTTAATCACCTGCTGTAGAGCCTTCCTGTCCTGTGTCATGAACGAACCATGCAATGTTTGCAGTCAGGATGTGTTCTCTTGTGGCTCTCTGGAAGCTGATGAGAATTTGGCTCCAGAACATAGCCTTAAGTTTCCTTAAGAAGTAGAGCCTCTTTCTGATGATGATGATGATTCCCCGGAACCTTAAATTGTTTACCTGCTCCTCCTCATCTCCACTTATGTGAACAGGCGGGTTTGTCTTTGCCTCATTTTTGCTAATATCAACAATTAGCTCCTTGGTTTTGCTGACGCCGAGCAGTAGATTGTTCTCTGTGCAAGATAACTGATTTCCACCTGATATGAACTCTCATCGTTGTTTGTAATGTGGCTGATGATGGTGGTGTCGTCTGCGTACCTAACAGTAATTCCCTCGATGTCTGGGAGTGCAATCCTGAGTGTACAGTGCGAATAGGAGTGGGCTGTGCACAAAGCCCTCGGGGGGCTGCGGTGGTCAGCGTTAAAGTAGAGGAGGAGTGACTGCCAAATGAACTGTCTGGGGTCTGTTTGTGAGGAAGTCCAGTATCCAGTTGCAGAGTGTGGTACTCAAGCCCAGAGACTTCTCATTTTTAGGCAACAACAACAGTTTTGCCATGTAATGTAGCTGTACTTGGATGCTTGACAAGCCACACAAAGGTTTTCTTGAGTATATTTAAGCAATGTTAAGTTTTACCAGAGCAAAGACTACGATGACGAGGGCTAACCAGAGGATTTGCCAACTTATCTAGCGACAAAAAACTTTCCCACACCACCATAATAAACTGCTAACACTAAAGAAACTGGTCCTGGCCTACACTCAGATTAATTTGCTACCTCTTGTCCCTGTCAGTAATGCTGAGTTTTGGTTATGCATGTTGCAAGCCAGCAAGTAGGCATGCTTTAACTTTAGCAGTTTGCTTTTAAAGTAGATAAGCATGCAGTTAATTCCAGCCATTGCTCTTTTGATCTTGCACATAATGGATGGCACTGATTTAGCAAGCCCTGCCTTACTCTATGTGTGATTGGCTGCCTCATTGGTTGGTTAAGACACGAGGATTGAGACTGGTTCGGGGTAGGGTAAGAATATCCGGGTCAATCAGTCAGTCAATCAGCAGCAGAGTGGGGTGGGTCTTGGCAAGATATGCAGTGGGAAACATAACAGAATCATTGCAACATTCAGATATAATGATGGAATTTCAACTGGAACATCCCCTGAAGTCAGAGTTCAAATACGGAAAGTCTGTAAGTCTGTCGCACCTCACCATCCTCAAAATCCAAGATGGCTCTGTCTTGATTGTGTCTCATGAAATCTGTTTTACACACAATACTCTCCAACTTCTGTCTGAAATCATATTGCTTCAGTATGCACAAAAAATATGTTGTTATGGCAAACAATGGCTAACCTAACAAGAACTGGTGTGACGTAGGGCTGAACAAAAAATCGTTAAAAAATCGCGATCTCGATTCACACATACACGTGATCTCATTTCTACACACAGCGATTCTGAAGCATTTTATATCTTGAGCTGCAGCTCAAACAAATGTATTGTCCTCCCGGATTTTTTTAAGCGCCCCCAAACGCAGCACTGCTGCTGCCTCCTCCCCCAACTTATGGTAAAGCGTCATTACAACACGTCATTCAGTGGAGGGAAGCCCGCCGGCAGTTGAGTGTTTGGAAGGAGTGAGTGAGAAGCTGTTTTTATACAGGGCTGCAAGCCGCCAATCTGCCCGTCGGCTTGGCGGCTCGGTCCGCTGTTTTAGACAGAGGGCGGCAAACTGGGGGTCTGTTTTGGTCTGTTTCGGACGCTACACTTAGCTACACAGGAGATGCTAGCGTCTCTGGATCACTAACGTTAGCTGTTTGGTTGTGTCCGCTTGTAGCAACAAGCCAGGAATGGTCGCTACTTTCAAATTAAAAGCCCCCCGCTAAGAACCCATTTCTAAAATCCAATGTGGTGCAATGTAAAGCTCTTATTTTGAAGGCAAATTCATTGTCACTGTTCACAGCCCAACTTCGAGCTTCACGTCACGTCACATGTTTACGCCTACCTCACAGGCAGCTTTTGGAAAATGAGGAATATTACGCCTCCGTTTTAGAAAGTCGATCACAGCAGCTATCACATATCACCTAGCCAAGATACGGCCCCAATAAACACTATACAACATGAGGTATTAAAGGATGCCCTCTCATCTTGGAGATTTTTTTTTTACTAATGATTAATGATAGAACTTGAACAAATGATAGAACTTGAACAAAAACAAAACATTGCTTTGACAGAGGCATAGTAGTATGCCTCTGCCATACTACAATGTTTGTTTTGTTTTGCTGTGAAAAAAAATCGTGCCAGAGAATCGTGATCTCAATTCTAAGCAAAAACATCGTGATTCACATTTTTTCCTGAATCGTGCAGCCCTAGTGTGACGTCATTCCCAGCTCTGATTTCCGATTTACAAGGTCAATAAAATACACAACACACTTCCGATCTAAGTCCTTTACAACTGTTGCTGGATAACTTGATAATCCCAAATTGAAGGAGGGGTTTAGCGAGGAGCCAATTGCAAATTTGAAGAATTATATTTCAGTAACACTTTGGCGCTTCTCCTTTTTAACTATATGCCAACATCACATAAATGGAATTCCTTTTTGGTGTGGCTCCCGGTCACAGAGAATACGTTTGGACGAGTACAAGCAAACCCCATCATCAAAAACACACCGATTTGAAAACCACACTGCATATTAAGTAAAAACCTAAACGTGAATTGAGAAAAAAAAATACAGGGAACACTGGGGCAAAGAGAGGGAGTGTTTATGCGCAATAACTCCTGGATAAGTGGTTGAAGTGATTTAGCTGAGCTCAGACTGGCCTGCAGTAAATCTATCCTGCAGTGGACCAACTGCTCTCACCCACACACACACACACACACACACACCCAGTCCATACCTGATGAGGCGGTGATGAGGACTTTGTTAAATCATCCACAAGCACCTCAGAGACACAGTTGTGTGTGTGTGTGTGTGTGTGAGCGTGTGTGTTTGGCTGTGTATGATTTAAGTAGGAACTCATCGGCGCTAGCCTTGGTTAGTAGTCTACAGCCAAGGCCACCACACGTATACACACAAACACACGCACTGTCTGGGGGATATGGGGGATATGTTGGTGTTGGTAATGAAAACATGCCAGTGAGTAGATTTACAGGAGAGAGCAACTTGACCTCTGGCCCCAGAGAGATTTATCACTGGTAGAGGATCTAATCTTCTCATCGCTGCAGCCACCACATCCTGCTCCCAACTTCACAACAGTATAGAACGGAAAAGAACAGAAAAAACGATTTTTCTTGGATAATCACTTTGGACATTTATCTTTAGCTCAGTGATTGTTCCTCCTCAAACTTCTGACTGCCCCTCGCTTTTACTCTAAAAGGTTCCCCGGAGATAAAGTCAGAGTTCAGTGACTGCTCAGCCTTCAGCAGCATGTATGCGACCTTTATGTTCAAGTGAAGCCAAACAATGAGACGACTCGACCACACAGAAGCTGAATCTTTTCCCAGTGTAAGTGAGCACCTACACACACGCCGTGGTCACAAAAGTGGCATTTGCAGAAATTACCGTATAGCTGCACAGTGGCAATTCACTCTAATGGACATGATTTAAAAGCAGTTCACAGTTTTGGCATTGGAAAGAAATTTAACTTCCAGATGGGGAAGGTAATAGAAAGTCTGTCAAAAGAGCGAAAAGCCTGCCGGATATTTTCTCTCCACACAGCTTCCAACTGGCCACAGAACCTTCAACGGGCTAACTGAACATGGGACTCATGAATGAAAAAGGACAAAATGAAAACGGCAATGTCCAAGAAGCTGAAATGTTTTGACAAATGTAAAATGCGTGACAGAACAGCATTGTAATGAAGTACTGTGGTGCCGCTGATACCCAGGCCTACAACTGTTGTCCTCCAGATGCGAAAAAAAAACCTGTTTGTTTGGTACAGATTCTGACAAATGTCATATCATCATGATTTGAATAGTTTTTTCAGTGAAATTTAACATTTTTATGCGCTTTTCTTCCCACTAACTGCGAATCAAAAGGCAATCACAACATCTGTCAAAATAATCACCATATGACCATTTTGTACAGCCTTAATTGTTAAAGGAGAAATGTTTTGCTCATTTCAGGTTCATAATTTTACTACTAGAATAGGTTAACATGATTTAATGCTCAAAGAACACATCAGCTTTCTCATATTTCCCAGCCCTACAGCAGAACAGTTCTCTTTAAGGCCCAGAATACTCAGTCTGCTCTGATTGGTCAGCTCACACATGTCTGATCCAGCATGGCTAACAATAACAGCGCAGCTGTACTAAATAAATTATTGAGTGCCAAACTTAACTGCTAGGCTTACATTTTCCGAAGTAATTTTTTTTATGACCCTGTGATGTAGTGTAGGCGTTTCAGGAGCAGTGTTTTCTGTGGGAGAGAGGAACTCCTGTTAGTGTGGACCTCAACTTTTTTAACTTTCAAGATCTTTTACATAAACAAGGATGCATAAAACACACCGAAGGCAAGGAAAAAAACACAAATGTTTAATACGTTAGCTTGTTATCGTAAGTAGTTTATCCTTTACAAGTATGCAAAAAGCGGCGATAACAATTTAACATGATCACATGTAATTAAAGCTAAGCGAAGAGCTAGTTTTAGACAGATTACCAAAAAAAATGATAATGCTTAAGGTTGTCTTTGTCTTCGTCAACTTGTGTTTGAAAATATAATCCCACACAATATTGTGAAGTAAGTTGGTATATATGTCCTATTTACTCAAGCTACCTATTCAAATGTATTATATGATTTGTGACACAAAAGGCACACGTAAAAAGATATCTCTTCTGTTGGAGACAATCGAGGGGAGAATCAGGGTGGAGAGTATGACTGTATGATGACTAAAGGCCTTGCTATGTGTGTAGGACTTGTGTGTTTGTGCATTTTGCACGTGTTTATGTAGATGTATACTGGGGTTGTGCAGGTCTGCCCATCTTGAGTGTGTTTTGTATTTGTCAGGTCAGGAAATAACATCATTCTCTCTCGATGCAGCCGGTGGGGTCACAAGGGATTGTGGGTAATTGGACATCCAGATGGACGTTCATGAGCTTCCAGGAAGAAATGGTTACCACGGAAATCGAAAAACCGAACACATGCGCTGCAGCGTTAATGATGCTCATCTCCGCCTGTGCACCTCTCTCACTCTTTTACTTTTCCTATCCTCTATTTTCCTCATCATTCTTTGTCTCATGGCTTCCTCCGCCTCCTCCACTCTTCTCTTTCCTCCATTCAGTTGACTTATGAATGACAGTGGGAGAACACGGAACGGAGCGTACAATTGGCTGAAGGGTTGAGTGGGTGGGTCCATGGGGGGCAATCAACAAAGTATGTACAAAAGGACCAGCCAGTAGTCATGAGTAATATTCACCGTACACTCACACACAATTAATCCCAGTTGTCCTCTCAGGGGAGCAACTTCTTCACAGTACTGAGGAGAACATGGCTAGCAAGCCATCACAGAGACTGACAGAAGCTGCCATTAGTTTCTCTTAGTTAGCAGAGTCGAACTGGCTGTTCTGCTTGTAGTAGATCTTAAGATTAGTTCCAACAGTTTTACAGTCTGTTGACAGCAGACACAGCCAGCGCTGTGAAAGTCGACATGGATAACATTATTACAGGGCACCAAAAATACAAAACAGATGTATAGACCTGGTTCTCTCACAGGATCTATACATTAATCTTCTGTAAGAAAGATGGGGCCCAGAGTGTTTTACACGTGTGAAACAGGTAGTAAATTAACTTTAATGATTATTATCATTACCTAACATTGAAACGATGTGTTACGCAGCATGTAAAAACTACATCTACGAGAGAAGCATTGGTTATTAATCATAACATCTTAATATGTTGATGTTATAATAATAATTAAGGCTGCAACTAATGATCATTTTCATTGTCAGTTGATCTGTTGATTATGTTCTACTGATTGTTTGGTCTATAAAGTGTCAGAAAATAGTGAAACATGTTCATCAAAGGCAAAGATCAGAACATATTGTTTTTTTCTTTTAAAACAAATACTCAAACAGATCAATCAATAACAAAAATAGTTGGCAATCCCCCCTTTCCTGTCTCCTCGGCTGTTGCTATATAATAAAAGAATCAAAAGGTGTTCTGATCTTCAATTATTCAATTCAAACTTTAAATTTCATCTAAGATGCACCCATGAACACTGGGACCACATAGCTTATATGCTTGTGTACATCTGCGTCTTGTACAGTATGAAACCATATTGATTCCGGAAAAAAAAAAAAGATTCCCAGCTTCTCTGCCCTCTCACAGGGAGGTCAGGAGTCAGGGTCAGCTACAATCTAGCAGTGGCAGAGGATCATGCAGACGGTTTGAGTCGCTTCCCTCAACAAGAAAAGCACAGATGAATCTAATAACTTTAACTCTAGACATCATAACCGTGCATCACACAATAGTGGACGACAAGGGAATAAAACTCAGAATCAAACGCTTGAAGTAGAAACAAGCTCAGCCAAAGTCCCTAATGCAGCATTAAATGACGGCTATGGATTTTGACAGAGCTGAACTACGGGTTGCTGGCTCATCATTTTTGACCAGCACTGATGACTACACATCTACTATTAGCTGGCCCCCGGGCTACCTCTAACTGCACTGGCACAGGAAATGTTCAGGTTAGATTGAGCGTAGTGTGAAATGTGTGTTTGACAATATAGAATCCATTAAAGTGCGAGTGCGCGTGTGTGAGCTCGACAGGCAAGCATGTGTGTCCATAGTGCTTTTCCGGACGTGTTCCATCTTTTATGCTTAATGGTAGTGGGGATGTAAATTTAGCGGTTTGTAAGTGATCGCGCACCAACTAAACCATTTTGAGTTGATAAACATTCAGCATCTGGAGATACTCGGGTGTTTCAGTGAGTGTGCTCACATGAGAGATTGGTAAAAGAGAGGGACACTGAGACACAGGAGGGGATAAAACAGTGTGATACTAAAATTATAGCTGCAAAGAGAGAAAAAGTGTGGATGAGTGAACACCGCACAGCACTGACTGCGACACTCATTTATGCTGCGGTGTGTTTGTTTTCACTGAAGTTCAGATGTATGGTTGACTATGCATTACACCAAGGCTCGGATGCTCCGTCTGCACCTGTACGTGTGTGTATGTGTGTGTGTGTATGAGACCGTGTTTGTCTGAGGGTGTGTGTGAAAGAGATCGAGAGAGCTGTGTGTGTTGGAGTATATAGCATTCATTATAGTGGCGCTACAGACAAACTGCTCCCTGGATAGACATTGATTTTCACCCAATGGATCTCACTGTTAGCAAACCTAATAGCTTGGTGGGTAATGGGTAGATGTTATGAATGAGCCCCTATGGGCAGGAGAGGAGAGGAAAGGAAAGGAAAGGAAAGGAAAGGAAAGGAAAGGAAAGGAAAGGAAAGGAAAGGAAAGGAAAGGAAAGGAAAGGGCAAAGGTAGGGAAATGAAATGAGAAAGACAAAAAAAAGGAGTGAGGCAGATGTGTGAATGAGAGAGGAAATTTCATGTCATAAAGGAAGGACGAGAGGGGAGCATGTGTAAGAGAAAACTAATTGGCAATTATTTTGCAAATCAAAAAATCATTTTAGTCTTTTTTTTTGACAAAATGTCGATGACGGTTTCTGCCTCAAAATGATCCACTTTTCAAACTGGCTGACTGATGTTCAGACAAACACAACATCTGAAATCATCGTTTTCACTAGTTTCTTGGGATTCATTTGCTTCATCAAGACAATAATCTGCAGATTCGTCAGTGTCCCAAAAGAGACACTTAAAGGGATGGTGAGGGGATGGTGGGATTGAGAAGGGATAGAAGGATGAAAAAGCACCTGAAAAAGAAGGAAAGGAGAGAGAGGAGTGAAAGATATAGGAGATGAAGAGAAGAGAAGAGAAGAGAAGAGAAGAGAAGAGAAGAGAAGAGAAGAGAAGAGAAGAGAAGAGAAGAGAAGAGAAGAGAAGAAACAGCATGGAGGTGAAATGGAACAGATCAGATGTGAGTTGCAGGGGGAGCTGCTATTTACCATTACTGCTAATAGGTTTCAAAAGGAAGCAAGTCGTTAGCTAAATGGATAGGCCCTAAATGACACATTACCATGTTAAAGGCTGATTCTGCTCATTATTGGAGCTCTGATTCCTCCATGCATCACCAGCTAGGGCTGTGAGCTGACCACTAGTACACAGACCTGCTGCCTCAGCAAATACACGCACGCGCACACACACACACACACACACACACACACACACACACACACAGACACACATCGGTAGAGTGGGACAAGGGTAAGGGGCCATGAGAAAAAATCCCTCGGTTCTCTCCTCTGTTCCGAATCAGCCGAGGGAACCTGGTTTTCCCATTAGAACACGCTGCATCGGATTTTGTTTTCATATCGTGAAACATTTTCCCTCATGGAAAGTAAATGTCAGCTGGGAACTGAATCAGTGTCCAGTAGCATTACAATAAAGCACTGAGTACTAGAAGATGACACCACAGAACCAGATAAAATAGAGTGAATAGAGTGCTCCTACAGTATTGCTTTCAACTGATGTACAGCTGTTGAGTCGATGACACCCACCATACGCATGTTGTGAAACAGATGGAATGTCTGCATTAGTCACACTACAGCATATTTTAGAGGGGAAAAAAAGAGTCAAGACTAACAGTATGTGTTTGGGATGAGCAGAGATCTACCCCAAGACACCTCCGGGACGAAAGAGATTTTTGGATATGTGTATAACTAAGCTGAACAATGACAAACCAGACCACAGCAGAGATATGAATATATATAAATATGATGTGTTAAACCCTGGAAGGATGCAGTTAACTTTTATTTCCTTAATAATGCTACATTGTGAATAGGGTTGCAGTGGTTAACTGGTTTAAAGGTATACCAAAGTAGGAAAATTGATGATTACCAGACGTGTACATTTGCTTCCCCACAGTATTCAATTCCACCATATTGGTGTCATGTTTGTGAAATTATAATATAGCATTTGTTCAACCAAAGAAATATCTGTTTTCATTATGTTAAGGATTGCTGTAACTGACAATTATCATTTTGATGGTGTAGTACTATTAACCGTGATATTGAAAATCTCATACAGCTGCAATGTTGATTACCAAAACTGATTATTGATCACAAATGTCATCGTATATTTTGTGAAAGTACCATTAGCCATGCCTACAATATATTATTGCAATATTGATATCGAAATACGGTCTATTTGGTCAAAAATATTGTGATATTTGATTTTGTCGCATAGTCCTTAGATTTATGAGGTGCTTTTAAGAAGATTCCAACATATCGAGTTATATATCGCATACTGCTGATATAGCCTTATATTATGAATATGATGAAATTATTTTAGGGCCACAACGCTCAGCCCTAACTGGAACTTTGCTTAGAGTAAGTAATCTACTCCAGGCAAATATTAGTGTTGGATGATAGGACCCAAGAACTAACCCATAATCTGGCAGTGACAGTGAAACAATGAAAGAACACGTGTACATGCTGTCCATGTCCCTGTACATGTTAAAATGCACGTGACAGTGACACCCTTTGAAAAGTTGCAAATTTTGCTCTGCTGATCTGAAATTGGGCTTGAACCTCAGAGTGCAATTAAATGACCCCATCACACCCTCCAGATATGCTTACACTGTCGGTCAAGGATCTCCAGCAGTTAAATTGTGATTAAGTATTGTAATCATTTTTTTATCCCCTTTCCCCTAATCAACCTTGGTAGCGTTCTACATTTCCCAGGATGCATTTGTATGTGTGGTGTAGACGTGTTTAATTCAGCTGTTGGTTATGCAGCTGCCTGCCAATAATTTTATGTAGGCCACCTGGAAATTAGCTCCACCTTGGTTCCACTAAGGCAGAAAAAAAAGGTTTCTTGAATATGATGTTCATCACAGGCTTATGACACTAGGCTGAAACTAAACAAGGTCACATAAAAACTTAAATATACATCATTTTGGAGGGGCTGATGTATTCTGCAAATTTACAGTGGGGTGTTGTTCAGTGCAGTCAAATTTTATTTGATTCATTTTGGCATTTATTAACAAGTAAGAGTTGAGATGCACACAAGAAACACAGGAGAGGAGGGTCTAAATTCCACAATCCATGGCCTGAACTGAACCAGTGGGCGCTGCAATCATAAGGTATGCTTGTTCACCTTCAGGATGCTCCAATTCCATTTTTGAGGTGAGAGCCATTTGGTCCCACTGCTTATACTTTTCCATTGTTCAGCTTTGTTGTCTTTGGTCTTAGCTGTTGTGTCTGCTCTTATCTAAGTGCATTAACAGCAATGAGTCAAATTCCTTTCATTTGTGCAAAAATATTAACACTAATAAACCAAATAAAGCTGATTTTGATGAAAGCACAACTAGCTGGCATTGGCTTATAAGGCTATAAGGCTTATAAACTCATTTAGCCCCGAAAGCTCATTAACTGCAAGTTTTCAAAATGGGGTACTGCTGTATGGGTTAATGAGACATAATGACAAAACACAACAAAATCATTGGATGCGTTGGCTCCAAAGCTCAAATGGACAAAGAAAAGTGCCTTAACGGTTGATATCTACATCTTAGAAATATGTTTATGTTTTGATATTACTGCACATTGTAGCCACTAAAGTAAATGAACATGACTTTCCTTCAACAACATCTCTCCAGCAATCCACAAAAATACACAGGAATGCATGTGCATTGCCAAAAGTCATGCACAGTGCTTGTTAATGCGTTTTACATTTGATTGGAAGCAGCTTCATCAGATAACTGATTACAGTTTTGAGGGAACAGTTAGTTTCCTGCAAGAGTTAGTTAAAAAAAAAAAAAAATATTCAAACCTAAAGTGAACCTGGATAGGGATATTAGACTGGTTAGAAGACAGTCAATAAGATTTGGCTCGAAATACAAAAACAACAACAAGGGAAAAAAATGTATGTCCCACAGCAAGTGCAGATCAAGACCCCTATAAGTCAAGCTAACAGAAGTCTTTGTTAACAGGGTCCAAGCCAGCAGAGAACAATGAGCCAGTTGAGCTGCTAGAACAGAGCAGTGGGCTCCTCTAGGAATTAAAGTGCTGACAGACCACCCACCTCCCACCCACTATCAGAACAAGCCTTGGGCTTGGCAGAATGCTTAGGTCGGCAATCCACCGTGGGGCCAAACAAGGTCAGCAGAAGAAAAATAAAGCATGAATCTGAAAGACATTAAAAACTGGAATATATATGGTTTGATCGACAAATGTTTTCCCAAGAGTCTAAAAACTTTCAATCTGCTGCCTACTGTTTTATGGAGTTGGACACTTGCTCCTGATTTAAGGAAAAATTATAGTTAGATTCTTCATTGATCCCAACATGGTGAACCCCTACTACCAGGGAGGAAGGTCAAAGGTCAACTTCAAATTATGTCCTATAACAAACTTACATTAGTAGACTTTAAAATGAGAAGTGAAATTAAACTTCGGAGACTGATGAATCATCACGTTAAGCCTTAGGATTCGATTTCCGCATTAAAATGTCTAGAAACGACTAGACCTGTTTTAATGGTTGTTAATTCGATTATCTCAAATGTTTTTCAACAATAACAACAAAGAGACCCCTTGCAACAGACGGTACATAACATGTGTTCAACGACCCAAAGTAGTTTACTGGAGCCCAACTGATTTTTGAAGCCAATGTCAATACCAATATAAGGGATTCAAAAAATATCGGATATTGATATATTCTATAGTTTAACAATAAGCTTAATTGTCAAAAATAACATCAGGGCATTGAAACAGTTAACTTTGCTGGGAATTTTACACATTTTCTGCATTATAATCTCAAAGTTCTAATTTGCGTGCATACCAAACAACATATAGGCGTACACCATCTGTGATAGGCCAATATTCGCCAATAGTATCAGCCTACTGATTTATTGGTCAGGCTCTAGAGTTTACATTCCTTTAATAAATATCATGTGGAAATAAGGCACAGGGATTTAGCATTTGTGAAGGTTCAATGTAGGTTATACCAATTGAACCAGTAATGTCACAATCGGAAAATGTTAGAGAGTGTTGATTCATAGCAGGGGCGCTGAAGGATTTTGGGCTCATGGCCTCAGTATTTCTAAAGTCATCGTCAGAACCTGCAAAAAACTTAATTTACATGTCTAGCAAAAACTGTTATTATTATATCATTTTAGCATGAAGTTGTGCAAGAGATGAATTTCGACCCAGCAAAACTTTTTTGGCTCTAGGTGGACTCTTCAAGGACTTTTACTTTGTGTAAATGTTTTGAGATTTGAATCTGGCTGCTTTGGTTCGTGCAAGGTACTTACTGTACATATTCCAGAGACATGTAGCCATTGCAGCTAATAAACCGAAGAAAATGACACACCTAATCCCTCCACAGTGATGCTAGCAGCCTGTGAAACACTGCGCAACAACATGAATCATTCCTCCAAACTTCATTAAACTGAGTCTATCATCTCAGTTTTGGCACCTCTGTGTTTGTTTTTGGCCTCAATACTTTCTTCCTCGAGGCCAACCATTATGACGCTATTTAAGCACAAAACACACAGTACACAGCTACGTCTGTGCCAACCTCTTTGAGCCCCAAACGGGATGTGGAATAATTCACTGCCTACCCTACCAGCCTCACCCAATCACAGACCAGCACCTAGAAATTCCCGGGTGTCACTGGTCTATTATTGCAGGGCTGCAAAGGCTCTGTGGCCCCCGTCCATACGCACATCATTTTTCACATATTTCATCTTGTGTCAGATGTGAACATTTGCTCTGCATTAGGCTCTCTGTGGGGTTGCCTTGGACCAGAATAATGGAAATACAAAAAAAATAATGGAAATGTGAAATTACATACAGAATATGTCCCTCTCTGTCTCTGCACACACACACACACTCACACACACACAATATTGATGAGAAAAGCAACTGGAATAATGGAAAAGCAAAAATGTATATACAACACATAGCTCTTTCTTCCTGTTCACTCTACTTCTGCCTCTGCCTGTGTTTTTCACTCTCTTTGTCACAAACCTACACACACACACACACACACACACACACACACACACACACACACACACAGGTGTGTATAAATGTTAAATCCATGGCTAACCAGGCCGGTCTAATAGACTCGTATTCCTCTGATGCTTTATCAGCTCAATCACACAAACATTCAGCCCCAAAATAATGGCCTTTCTGTTTGCTGCTTCTTTGTGTGTGTGTGTGTGTGTGTGTGTGTGTGTGTGTGTGTGTGTGTGTGTGTGTGTGTGTGTGTGTGTGTGTGTGTGTGTGTGTGTGCATCTATCTAGGAGCTCTGCTGCAAAGAGTATGTGTGTGCTGCATACAGATCTGTCAGTGAAGCCAGAAACTGCAACTGTTAGGTTAGGAAGCCCGAGACTCTCATTCATTCCTTTCTCCACCTGTCAGTCTAGCCGGCCGAACGTATTTGGTTTTAATTAAAAAGGTACAAATGAGGACAAAATTACAGACTGCCAGGTACTGAAGACACACACACCAGTTGCAGCATTTAAAGGCTAGTCCACTGAGTTTAGGGTATCCAATTATTGCTTTTCCCCATAGCATTTGAGTTTAAGTGGTCATTTGCAAAATAACTTTTGTTAACCTTTCAGTGGCCGTAGAAGTGTTAATTCACTGCACATCCAAAAAATCCCAGAGGCTGCACTCTTTTCTGGTCCTCTTTAGCAATGGTTGAGGTTGCCGCTAATGATAATTGAACTTTTTTTAAACTTTTTTGCTGTATTTACTATGGTAAATACTGATTGTACTATGAATTGGCTTTATACAAATAAAGACTAATTGATTGATTGATTGATTGATTGATTGATTGATTGATTGATTGATTGATTGATTGATTGATTGATTGAATTCATAAGGGCATGAAGAAAAGCAACACTTACCGAAGGTCAAATTACAGCACAAAGGAAGCATTTCTGCCATTACGCAACCAAGTTAAAGAAGGGGGATTGTTTTCCTCTGTCCCAGTCAATGACAGAACAAATGTAATAACTGTTAGAAACTCTTCAATGTAAAAGACAAGAGGTAAAACAAGAGTGAAGGACAGGCATTCGAGAGTGGTGTTGTGTCAAGCTCTGTTCCCCTACTTGATATGTGTCCCCCTTTACAGTACCACCAGGACAAAGGAAGGTTAGCTAGATCAATAAGTACCAAAACCTGCCTGCCTATTAACACAACCGGGTGATTTCCCTCCTTTCAAAGCAGGATTTCTAAGTTTTGGCAGAAATACTTTCTTTGCGACAGCAGCGCCAACAGATATGCCACAGGGATACGCTTAAGTTATTTACTGAATTCATTGCATTCAATTTCTAGTTGTGAGTTATAATTTTTTTTATACTTTTGGGGATGAAACCAAGGCTCCCCTGCAACCTCAAACTGGTTACAATTAGAGGTGGGTGATCTGCCGATTGTAGATTTTGATTGAACTTGAAGGCAAATCGTAAAGACTGTGGTGTTTAACCCTCTGGGAACGACAGACGCCGCAGTGCATTTTCTTGGAGTTTTTTTATGTTTCAATTAATGTCTCCTTGCTTCTCAACTTCACTGCACTGCATCTGCATCAGATAAATTGTAGCCAATAAGACGCCATTTTGTTGCTGATTGGATTAATTTCTTTACCTGGCTTTTCTTTCGGTGATGTATTGTAAGATACAGTTAGCAGCATGACGGATGAAGCCAAAAGGAACAATCTTTAATGCAATGTTTTGTTTTAAATAGTCTACAGGGAATTTGGAAATTCAGAAAAAAAGACTGCAATTTAATCATGATTGCGATTAAATAGATTGTAATATCTTTTGACCAGATCACCCAGCCCTGGTTATGAGAGTCTACCAACCTGCCGAACTAGATCTACAATCGTACATCTACGACTAAGGTGCAAACTGTTCGAAACCCTGCCGCACAAGCACAGCTGGTCCAACCCTATCTGTATATGGCTCTGGGACAATCAATGGCATTCTGGCTTAGACCACACACCAGGCTGAGTTCATGATTGCATATGGTAGAGGACGGTGATCCTGACAGGTCAAGAGTGTGAGAGGTTAGAGCTCGCTTTAATATTAAAGCTCATGGCACAAAATCATCACAGCTGGACAACAAGTCAAAGGCATTCTCCCACAATGTCTTCCTATGTTTCTTACACACACACACACACACACACTGAAAGCCATGTTGGGACCATATGTTGAACAAGGATGTCGTGGGTGAGGTAATTGGTAATTTCTAGCAGCCTCTAAAACCAGCAGTATCAATCTATACACAACTTCAGAGAAACACCAGTCTAACAAGATGCCTCGGCTCAGACATTCTGACCACAGAGACCCACAGCAGACTTGCCAACAAACGTGTAAAAATCTGCTTTTGAAACATGATCCACAAAGCATTTTGATGTTGGCGGGAGCCTGGTGGGTTCGCTGTCAGTGCTGAGGAGATTCATTGAATTATTCTGTAAAAGTTTGAGATGTCTCACCTCCTTCAGGAAAAAGAAAAGGAAGAAAAAAACTGCAGAAAATTACATCTTCTATCCAGATTATGTTTGATACACTGGGTCAGCAGCTTTGAACATGAGTTTTGAAAGTTTGCTTTGCAAGTAAGGCTTACATTATGAAGCCACAACAAAGCCAAATAATGGTGCGCAGACAAAAGCTGACCATGGTGACATGTGTAGGACATGTGTGTTGCAATAAATGGACTGCAGGTTGAAAACAATTGAAAAGTGATTAATGCTTTGAGGAAGAAAGTTTTGAATTGAGTGTATAACAGACTCATAAAAACTAAATTTTAAGATAGCAATCTTCAGTTTCTTATTCTCTGCCTACAGGCTACAAATTAGATTTCTTTTTTCTGACTCCTGCTGATCCGCTAATTGAGGATGCATCATCCTTTTTTATTGCTACCTTCCTGTCTGCCTTTCCAGCAAAACTACAACGAGACTGTTTATTAACCCACGAAAAAAAATTTGAAATAATAACCAAGTTAAAACACCAAATTAAAGTTGGCAATAACACTGCCACTTGAACATAAATATGTCACTATTGGGCAGTTGTTAAAAACTACTGATTTTGTCGTCTCGGGCCCAGACCCAACACACCCCTCGCCTATAACACTTTACAACTTTGAGCTCTCGTGATGCCTCGGTAGCTTACTAACTATCCAGCACATCCAACACATTTGTGCTTGACAGTCGCACATTTGGATGTATTTCAATGTTGCCTTCCCCTTCCTTTTGGCAGCATATGAAGCCCAACATGTAACTGAAGTCCAGCAGTGAAGTTGCTGCACTTAGCACCGCTGCTCCAATATCAGCGTAGACCAGTCAGAGTAGGAGCACAGGTTGCTAATGTAATGACGGTAATGAAGCGGAAGCAGTGTTCCGTTTTATTTGATGACTTGATTGATAGCATGAGGTCATAAACGGTTTTCCAGCATCCATGCTTGTCTACCTCCATCAGACAAACGGCAAATAGGATGGTGATAAAAGCCAGGATTGCCGGCGTAACGCAAGACGGCGTACGGGAAATGTCCAGTCGCTGTCTGTTTACAGCGGCATCAACAACTACCGGTAATAAATGAGCCTCTTGAAGTGCTGTCCCTTTTCATAGGTGGGAGTTCCAACCACTGCCTCTTCTAAGTCTGTTCTGATAAATGTCCATACATCTACAGTGCAAAAAAGGGATCTGTCAGCAGCTAATGCAGCATGACTTCCATGCTTCAGTGTTAATGAGGGATAGAGAAGGTATCGCTGATTCATTTTATGACAGTTTTCAGTATATGAACACACATACAGTGCTACTTACAATAGTTTTGTGCAAGGACCAGGACTACCTGGTCACAAGACGTAATGTCAAAATCTAAGACTGAAACTCATCACATTCCTGCTTGGACTACCACTTGAGGTCCTTGCCATGTCCTAATCAAGGAGTACTTACTGTAAACCTACAATAGTTGTGACGTAAATGACTATCATGTGATTCAGCCGAAACAATAAATCATCTCCGACTCCAAGAAACCAAGTTGTGTAGCCCAGTGTTGTAGCTACACGACCTACATAAAACACAGCTAACTGGAAAACAACCTCAAACCAAAATCAACAAACTGAGAACTAGCTCCCAAAGTTTGACTTGGGGAAAAAAAAAAATGAAAAACATACACAAACCAAACCTAACAAACGAAGGAATTCCAAAATAGAGCTGGGGGGCATCTGTCTCGCTTTATGGCTGTCTTTGGGCCGCCTGTGTCAGATAGTTTTCTCCTGTAAAAAGACAGCTTGCTCTCAGCGTGTTTGCTGTGGACGAGTGGAGGTTCTGAACTGAAATGATCTGAGCTGGAGCAAAACAATAAGACCTCCAGAAACCAACAGGGAAGGGGTGGCAAGACAAACAAACTCAGGCCAGATACACTGAGCTCAGCTATGGCCGCAGAGGTTGTCATCGGCGCGCCGACATGGGATGAAAGAGAGATAGTGGAGGGGAGGAGGAGGAGGAAGGAAAAGGAAGAAAAAAACATACAAGAATACACTGAAGAGAAGAAAAAGTGATCAAGCAGATAAAAAGGAGGAGCGTGATCCGGCGGCCAAGGAATGAAAGGAGAGACGGAAAGAAAGAGCAGAGAGGAGACAGGGGAGAGAGAAGTAGGCGAGAGGGGACGTGGGATTATGAATAGCGGAGGAGGGGAGAGTGTCTGCAAGTGTGTGTGTGTGTGTGTGTGTGTGTGTGTGTGTGTGTGTGTGTGTGTGTGTGTGTGTGTGTGTGTGTGTGTGTGTGTTTGTCTGTGTGTGTGTGTGTGGGTGTGTAGGGGGGGCTCATTATTGACACCATGTGTTACCACAGGAAGCTCCTTGGGAAAATATAAGCACCCAGAAAGATCAGAGAGCGAGACAGCGATGAGAGGGCGACGCGGAGAAAGGAAGATGAAGAAACGGAGGTCATTCGAAAGTCTTTGCAGCTGCAGACGCATACGTTGCTGTGTATGTGTGTGTATCTATGTGCGAAAGGGTCAGTAGCCTCTGTTTTAGCAGCCGTACATCTGTATGTCAGGCGTGCAGCGCTTCAGCCGAAGAGGTCACAGTGTCAAATCCCTTGGCGGACATGCACTCAGATCTCTCTTATCATACACATATATAGATAAATATTTCAGTTAGTTTGACTTGGAGGAATGTTCAGAAGGGTTGTTAAAGTTCAGCTTCGTCTACAAGATGTTTTAATAAAACACTTGAAACATGTGAACAGACCTGGAAAGATGGTCTTTTCAATGAATTCTCCCGCGGCACAGTACACTAAGACATGTTTTTGAAAACAACTGAAGCAAGAAAAAGGATATATAGTAACAGAATCTTGATTCATTTGATCCGCATTGCCTCATTTCACAGTTTGATACAAGTCCAGTGTGCCCTGCGTCGATACAAAGCATTTACTTGTTTCAGCCTCTAAAATGTGACGATTGGTAGCTTTTCTTTGCTTGTGTATTTGTTTGTTTTTTTAAACCTTTTTTTTGGGGCCGTTTAGGCTTTACTCAGAGAACAGCTCAAGTGAAGACAGGAGAAAGAGTGGGGGGGGGGACACAGCAACGGGTACCAGTTGCCAGGCCAGGACCTGAACCCAGGAACGCTGCAGCGAGGACAAAGCCTTGTTTCACACACATAGACTGCTTGCGCCCTGCTTGTGTAGTTGTGTGACAGCAAAGTAAATATCTAGCATGGTTTGAAACGAGAGTGGTGTATGAACATCTTGCTTTTTTCACTTTCTTCCTGCCAAACAATAAATAGATTCATCAAGAAAATGAGTGGCTAAATCGAAAATGAAAATAATTGAAGTAGTCGCCTGCAGCCCTTGGCGTTCAATTGATGACAAAGCTGAAAAAGTTTGGAAACAGTTTGGTGCTGCATTTAATGACTCATGGTTAGTACAAGTTTTGCAGTGGAATTCCCAAAGGGTAACCTACATTCTGCTCTTTGCTATTCAAGTTTGCTACCTGGTAGGCTAAAAGTAAAAAATGCTACTGGAGAGCAATTTACCCACACAGCAGCAGCAGCAGCAGCAGCAGCAGTGGATATGTGGGAAAATGTAAAAAGGGTCAGAGGAATGAAACCATCAAACAGCACTGGACTAGTGCTTCAGAGAGAAGATGGGTCATTTTAGTGGTTATTTCTGCTCCTAGTACAATTTTCAAGTTGCGGTACACATGCCTCTCAATGATGCTGTTAGACACATATATATTGCAAACACATGGGACTACTCCAGCCTAAAGTAGGGAGTGTATTCAAACGAGTTTGGAGTTTTCCTCTCCTAAAAACTTTGTCATGCAGCCGACAATTTTTATGTTCTATCCTCCGAATCCATACCACAGCCTTGCTTATTTTCTAGGTACAGTAAACAGAAGGGGTGCAGTAGCTGGTTCAAATACACATGCACACCTTGTACAGCCTCACATGCACAGTGCACACACACTTACCAATTCATCAACTCATGCCCTCTTTCTTTCTGTGTCTAAGCCCACAGTAGAATGGAGCTGGGCAGAGCACCTATTGTGTCCCTGGTAGAATTAACTATTGATTTTCTCCTCAGCATTATCAATGCTGTTCTGACAACAAAACAGCCAGGATACACTCGCACACACGGGCCCACACGAAAACACATGCGCAGACCCACACTTTTTGCTCGGTGCAAGATGTGCCTTTGTATGAGGCAGCACAGCCCAACGGGGGGAAAAGCACAAGTCAAATATTAACACGCTCAGTAATAAGCACACACCGACAAATACACAAACAACGATAGATGCAGATCATCAGATATACGAGACAAACTGAGCCGCACATGCATTAGGATAAACACTGTCCCGTGAAACATGAGACTGTGTTTATGAATCACATTTATGCATTGTTTGTGCAGCCATTGTGCAAATCTGTAGGCCTCAATTATTCTCAAATTAATTGGGATACATGGGTGTAATTACCATAAACAAATGTCACAATGGTCACGTCAATTATCTTGTTACAGTCACCATTTGTGTTTTCAAAATTGAGAGTCTGCAGGCCCTTTCTTTCTGCAGTAAAGAGAGAGCTGCTACTCAGTCCCACTCCCCAATGCGTGTTTATTTCCAACTTTACCAAAATAGAAAAGTATGTCAGATAATTATTTTCATCAACTTTTCTCTCCCTCCACAATGAAACTCCAATAAAGCAATCTAGCAGTTTTCACGTCAAAACTACAAAAACAAATCTAAAATGTACCACAGGATCTTTAGGAGCTGTCATCTTCAGGGGCAATCATTTTGATAATTTACAATTTTTGTACGCACGATGACAAGTGTCAAGAAAAAAGAAAACAACTAAGATTTAAAATGTAGGCACACTGGAAGCCCTCTCTCTTTTCTTCGTCGGCTGCCTGTCTTTGTTATTGACAGGAAGGATACACCGCCGTTCCAACTTAGCACCTGGCTAATTTTAGCTCCCCGGAGGATTCCTCTTAAGTACACAGACGGAAACACACACACACACCTGTTGGTGGTCATGTGACGTGTGTCTTTGGCACAATGTCATTGATTAATTCCTAGCTGTCTTGAAGTCAGTGACTGAAATCTGAATGAATGCAATTACTCGCATCTATTGAGCACCAGTGCAGGCAGGCACACAGATACTTCTTTCTTCAAATACCAGGTTGAGTGTAAAACTCCAAACGCCACATAATTAAATAAATAAAGAAAAGCAAGAAAGGGCTTTCATTTCCGGTCAGTTATGCAGTATAGTCCCATAGCTTCTGCACACTGCCTGTCAGATTGTATATAAATGATTGAAAGGATGATTGCTGATCAGTTATTCCTACACGATACAAAGCCATTGCTGAGCTCTATAGGAGAGTGTCGTGCACGGAGCCGAATCTTCTGGAAGAAGTCGCATCTGATTCTGCACTGATTCTGAGCCATTTCATGAAGGGAAGAGAGCTCAGAGGTTTACCAACCTGACTGCAGCAGCGATCCGCAGAGGTGACCTTAAATGTCGGGTGTGTATGTGCTGTGTTTACTGCTGACTGGACCTGCTGTACTTTATGTTTGAATGCACAGACGAGAGGGGAAAGAGAAAAGAGTGAAGCGGAGTCTCTGGTGAGTGCTGAGTTCATTGAGAGGTTCAACTGAATTCAAACACACGGACACAAACCCACCCCGGATGCGTGCCGTTGCTCAGTAGCTTAGAGCTAATGTCAAGTCCATGACCACGAGTAACCAGGATGGGATTGGACGATATGGAACTAGAAACCACCACCCAAATGTGAATGAAGGACATTTACTTCCAAAGGAGTATTGTTACACTCTGGTATTGCTATTCTAACTCGAGTGAAAGATCTGAGTACTTCTTCTACCATTGATGTATATTGTGAATATCAGCATCAGCATGTTTTAACAAACTACTAATGATTTCTTCTCTATATAGGCTATTACGCAACAAGATTAAACCCTGGTGCATCCTTCCAATCTCCCTCATTTCCTCCCTCCCTTCCTTACCTCCCTCCCTTCTTGTTTTCTAGGACACACTGATTTTACTCGGGTCCCAGGCTGAGAAAGTCTGAGAGCCTTCCCTCCGGTGTACTCCATCAAATCTTTTCAGCTAAGCTTGGCTGCCTTCACATTAACATAGCAGACTGACATCAACATATTTTACAAAAAATTATGACATTGGAGTGAATCCACCTCATAAAAATGTTGATTTCTCTGATGGGCAAGAGAAAAACACTTTGGATTCACGCTGCATCCACCGCGATAACTCTGCTGATTTCACATCACATCACATTCGGTATGGCTTGGTTAAATCCACATTACCATAAACTTATAAACACGTCTGTAGCTGCTCTGAAGAGACATTTTATCAACAAATTAACTGTTTTCATATTTTCAGCATAAACCCTCCAAAGAAGAAAATGTTTCATAGGATCAGGCTGCACCTTTGATTACGCCAAAGTCCAGCAAACATCAACAGGGAAATCAATCGGTTTTCTCACCCATCCTGATATGTTTGTGTTTTTGGAGATGCAAAATTGGGTTTCTGCAGGATAGCCATAATAAGTCACAAGGATTTATTATATAAAATTGTTGATTTCTCAGTTGGTTCACAAGCCTAGTCTGGGTTCATTCCATACTGGTGTCTCTTGTGAGTTTACGTCATATCCATCCATGCAAATCAGGCTGGTAACATTCGCATTAATACACACAGAGCACCAACGAGGCAACTTTTCTGGCAACTTCTTAGAACATTTAAAGCTTTCCCCGGTGACAGCCACACATTCTTGACACTTTACTACTGTATCTTTTGGCTTGGCTCTCGAGCGTCAGGCATTATACACAGACTCTTCTGGGTTTTAAAACTTATGTTACGAGAATGATGATGTTGATGTACAGCATATGAAACAAGGTCCTCACAGGAGCAACATATTACATACTGTGCACACTATGACGTCGACTAGCTATGGCATTATTCTCTTGGACGGATAAAAACATAAAAGTAAAAAATGCTAAAACGGGTGTCTATTGGTGTCAATATACTTAAACTGCCATGAATATACTTAGGTGGTCCACCAAAGTAAAGTATGTGTGGGAAACACTGATGATCGAAGCTTGAAATAGGAAGTCTTGGCCTGGATAACAATTATCAGGATTAAGCTACACCAGAAACACTAAAAAAAAAACGGGCAGTGCAGAGGCAAAATTGACAGTCTATAGCCAGTTGGATCCAAGACTGATGGTATTGTGCAATTTCTCCTGCAAATTTGCTTGTTTTCTTTTTTTTTGTTATGTGGCCATGAACAAGTCTTTTCTTTGTCAAGAAATACTGTATGTTTTTCCTTCTCTCGCCTCAAATCAGCACACACAATGTGTTGAAACCGAGGAAACTGTATAAAAAACTTCCATTCAACTTTTCATTATTTGTGTATGCTTCCAATCCCCCACTAACTCTATGTTGCCACTCCAACCTCATCCCCTCTTATGTCCTCTGAACCTTCCTTCTGCCTGCTTCACCCATCCTTTCTCTCTCACCGATGTCTCCTCAAATGCCAAATAACTCTTGAACGCACCCTCCTTCCTCTCTCCTCTCTATACCAGCCCTCCTCCTCCTCCTCCTCCTCCTCTTCTCTTTCTGATTATCTCCTGGTGTCTCTCTGAGCTCTCTCGCTGATAGAGAGCATGCCTGGTTGACACGCCTGGTAATGAGGCTCTTAATGCAGATGGCCTCTACCGCCCTCTTCTACTCACTTTCTCTCACACACAAACGCAGCATGCAGAAACACTCACACCGTCCCCTCTTCCCCTCCGCAGGAGATCCACAGCACTCCTGGGTTAAACAGTAGCTGGAGACGTTTCAAGAGGATGAAAGAAAAAAGCATGACGAGCACTAGATTTGTCTCATCTCTCAAGCTACAGTCACCAACAATAAAGAAAAACCCTCGCTCTGCCGACACACACACACACAAGCAAACAAACCGTACACATGCTCATATGTTCAAATGGGTTACTGATCTTTTTCATGCATCGTAAGAATTGGAAAAACATCTTTGTTATCAAGTGGGACAATTTGACTAATAATAACAGTCTGTATTTTGCATGAATATTTTGACTGTTATTATGCACCATGTTATATTGATTTTGTCCCAGCTGTCAATCCCCGTCTCTGCTGAGGGCATTGTTGTTCATTTTTCATTGTTGACTATGTCACAGCCCTAACACACAAAGGCACATGATTGATCTTCAAAATGGTTGCTTCAAAAAAAAACCACTATTTTTACTGAATGCAGATTGATGTGGTTTTATCTGTCTGGGTTTGGAGAGATTCATCTGCGATTTCTGCCTGCAAAGCGATGCAGTGGATATGAATGTCATTTTGTTTGTGGTGCTCAACGCCTTGAAAACAACACATTTAAAGAATTCATCTCGTCAATGTGTTTGATGTAGAATCTGTTAAATGTCATTTTCAATACTTATTCTTTCAACAATATCACCACACAGAAGAAGGCGAGCACCTACTCGTGGATGAGAGGTTTGTGCTTGCGACAGCGCTGGATGTAAACATTAATGGTGTCCTCCTTGGATGTCAGCTAGCTTAGCTAGCTTAGTTCTCTATCCTCTTTTCCATGAGTATGTACATGCTTCCTTCTGCACTATGCTACGATAAGCAAGTGTAGTTTGGTGAAATGTAAATAGTTCCCACATTAAACTGCTTACAACAAGGTCATGGGATTTCAGTAAAGAGACATTTCTGTTGAGTTGTTTTGGTGCTTTGAGTACCACAAGCCGAGTGCTATGAAGATCCATTACATTCAAGATGACAAAAAAAAGAAGACAGACATCTTTACAGCAGGTGTAGCCCCAATAACCGACCAGATTATCTGCATCAGTGATTTTTCTGTCAGATTCCCGACAAAATAAACACATTTAAAAATGTGCCACGGCTCTGATGCAGCATCCTCGCACACAATGTCCCCACCCACAATAATATCCGATTGGCAACATATCACAATGAATAGCCTGTAAACACTGAATAAAAGTAACAATGAAGTAACTAAATGTATCAAATAAATGTAGTGGAGAGGAAAGATAAAGCAGCAGAGGAAGTAAATACTCAAGTAAGGCCTGAAAATTGTACTTAAGGACAGTACTTAAGTAAATTCATCAGTGGTTGTTCGAAATGTTGACATTTCAACTTTAATTTCTCATTTCTATCTTTAATATTGCTCCCAAATATCGGCTTCAACTCTGCCCTGAAAAAGCCATGACTCATACTGAAAGAATCTAGATGGATAAACAGCACTGCAGGTAAGAGGAAAAATGAGGGATCTCTGATTGCGGGTTGAACTGTCTCTTTAAATGTACATTTATGAAGGTAGCAGCCGACAAAATCTCAGAGAAAAGTAATTTTGATCAACAGAACCTGTGGGCCATGTTGTGACTTGTTTCTTTTAAAGAAATACAATGTGGCTGGCCTGTTGGTGGGTTAACTTATAGAAAGCGTGCACACTAAAGTCAACTAACTGCAGGGTTGTAAAGGCAGATCAATATACTGTATACCTTACATACTTCACAGACTATTGAAAAGTGTCGAAGATCATTACAGACAGTCAGTATCGCTTAATATGATTAACGTTCTGGGCATTTTTTACAATGTGACCAATACACTATCATATACCTCACCATGTGCAGTCTACACTATGAGTGTCTAATGCTCTTGAACTATGTAAACAGTGAAAAAGGAGGACTCCCTAGAGGGGTGCACATAATTTGCGACACTAAATGACATACTGTGCAAGGTGGGTAATTATTTATTCTGTTGGCTAAGCAGTAACTGTGACAGGGGCCGTTCACATCACATGTATTTGTGTTGTTTTAGTACATAGCTACACTTCAGCTATGTCAGGGTCAATCATGCAGAAGTTCAACCGCTTAACTTGATTTATGGCGCTAAAAATAACAACGAATCCAACTAAGACCTGTCTTTCTCTGACCTCTGATCATTCACCATGTCTCTCAACGTTTCCTCCTAATTACAATCCAAATAATCTCACGAGCATGCGTTTCTTTTCGTCTCTCCCGTCACCACGGCTGCTTTCTGTTCATTCACGAGTGCTTTTTGTGATAATAGAAGGGTTTTTTTTTTTTTAAATAAAATAAAATTTTCCTCTCTCTGTTCACAGTATGCGACACAAAAGTAAAGAGGAGCCCCTTAGCAAAGTGGAGAGTTTTCAACAAGTGTAAGTGTGATAAGGGGGGGGAAGTGACATTAGTGAGGAAAGTAACTTGCTTACCAAAAATGCTTAACCCTAGTGCAGCTAGCTAGTCGTTAACTGATTAGCTTAATAAGAAATATGCAGCACCAGCCCCGAGTGACTGACACCGGGCTCATGTGGGTGTTGTCCTGCGGTAAATGACCCCAAACTGTGCACTGTATTGGTGTATCGATCCGCATTCTGGTCGGTCAGTCTCTGTGTCAGGACTCACCTCTCTGCTGGGCATGGCAGCATTGCCATAGCAACGCGGTGAGAAGCACGAGCCGCAGTTGCTCCATGTCGTCCTCTCTCGCGCGCGGGTCCGCGTGCAGCTGAACGTCGGAGAGAAGTTTGGCAGAAGTTCACCCGAAACTCTCGACAACTCTCTCTCTCTCTCTCTCTCTCTCTCTCTCTCTCTCTCTCTCTCTCTCTCTCTCTACTCCTCCTCCTCTTCCTCTCCCTCTCGTCTCCCTCTTCCCAGGTCGAAACGAGGGGGCAGAGCGGAGGGAGGGAGAAACAGATGGAAAACATATGGATCATTAGAGGAAAAAAATGTAGTGTAACATGGTGGTAAATAGATAGATAGATAGATAGATAGATAGATAGATAGATAGATAGATTGATTGATTGATTGATTGATTGATTGATTGATTGATTGATTGATTGATTGATTGATTGATTGATTGATTGATACCAGGATGCAATGCAACTACGCACATTTACTCAAGATGAAAGATGTATATTGTCACTCCGGTCGTACAAGTACACTCATATGAAAATCTTTTGCTTCAAGATATTTTATAATTAAAATATAATAATAATAATAATAATAATAATAATAATAATAATAATAATTGTCATAAATGAATAAGAAATATGGACAGTACGCTGCTTAAGTACAATTTTGAGGTACTGCTAATTAATTCGTCCTCTCCACAAAACTTTTTAGCAATGTTGTGAAAAAGTTCCCCAAAGTTATACTTCAGTGAAAAGTAGGCGTAAGATATCGTGTTTGAAGGCGCAATATATAAGAATTGCCTGACTGACAAATTCATACTCCAAACAAACATGGGGCAGCATGTCAGCAGGGTAGCCGCTTACCGCTTAACTGTAGCTGCATGTCAGCAGGGTAGCCGCTTACCGCTTACCGCTTAACTGTAGCTGCCGTTAGCTAGTAAGCTCAGTTAGCAGTTGGAGCACCAAGCACTGCTGGTGTTTTTTACGTTAGGTGGACTCTAGTTAGGGCTAGCCTGTCTCGAGGTACAAACTGGCTAGGCTTCTTTCCATTCTGTTGATCATTTTAGTTCATTTTTAAATGTTTAAAGCTAAAGTTCTTACATATTGCTCCTTTAGAAGTTACTTTATACAAGTAGTACTTAAGTAAAAAAAAAAAATTTATTAACCGATTGCAGATAGAAATGAATAAATTGAAACAAAAGCAGTATATTGGCTTTGATGCAGCATGCAATCTGCTTAATAAGATGACTTGAGTTGTCAAATAAATGTTGTGGAGTGAAAGATCAATTTTGCCACAAAAATGTAGTGGAGTGGAGCTAAGAAATAGCATACACATGTTTTTTTTTATATCAATACATATCCATTACCCCTGGGAAATTGGTGAAAATGACGATAAAGCCCTGTCTCGCAATGTTAAAGAGAGTGACATTCCTGGATCTGTCCCTTTACCTTTATCCAGTTCCGCACCCATTGTATACAGCATGTACAAGTAAATATGTGTAGGCCTTTAATTTACTTTTATGAGTATAAGCACCTGATCTATTAAAATTATAATAGAGTATTATATAAAGTTAACTATGGCAAAAACCTTTAAAATGGGGTTAAATGTACACAATTTGTACAAAATGTAATGGAGGTGAAGTAAAAAGTGGAATAAAACAATAAAAATTATGTAAAGTAGGCCTATTTGAAATACAGAAGTTGAGTTCATGTATTTCCCACCACTACGGCTGATTAAATCCTGCCAAATGTTTTGTTTCTTACTTTATATCCTAGGGCTTTTGGGGGCATACGGCGACTCTGAATTAGACCAGTCTGATTACTTTTTGTCATAGTCCATTGGGCTCGTAAGCAGTATTGTAAGTGAACTTTCCACAGCTGGTATAAAAGGAGTATGATCATTTGAAGCTGTCTTGTGTTTGATGCTCAAAAGGTGCTAAAAAACTGTGAAACCATTAGGGTTTTAAAGCATACTTCGGTGTGCTGCAGAACTACAGCAGTTTTGGAGAAGGCGAACTTCAGATACTACAAAGCAACTGAAGTGTTGCATCAGCACAGCTTTGGTTACCGAGAACACAGAAAAAAAGGAGAAGAGTTGAAAAGAAACCAAAAGGCGCACAGTTCAGAAGTGAAGCGCAGCAGAGTTGGACAGAAGTTTTGGTCTAGTTGTGTCTACAAGTTACACAACTGTTCTAGGGCTCCTCCTGCTGCCCTGCACATCTCACCACACTCTGGGGCAAAACTGAAGCAGCTGGGTATGAACGTTCATACAGCTCAGGTACATATATATATCTATGCATTCATCCATGTGTGTAGATGAGGTTAGTAAACACAGAATGTTGTTTGAAGCTTAAAAAAGTTTCTTGAGCATCAATAATGCTGAATATGAACATAGAGTTAATAAAAACCACCACCAGCAGCTTAGTGTGTTGGTTAAACTTTTCAGTAGAGCATTGCGATAAGTAAATGTGAGTTTAAATTATGTTTTATTTTGATGATAATCCGCAAAGGAGGTTATGTTTTCACCCGCGTCCATTTGTTTGTTGGTCGGTTGGTTTGTCAGCAGGATTACAGAAAAAAAAATACAGCACAGATTTTCACAAAAGTTGAACGGAGGATGGGTCTCACCCACTGATTGCAAGATTTTAAATTTTGTGGGGGGTGGTAAGTTATTTTAGTTAATTTCTCAGAGAATAATGCATTGATCTTGATGAAAACAATCAGGTGTATTTATGTTCGATGGTATCTAGGATCTTAGATCTGGTGAACTTAGGTTATGCAGTCCTTGGTGGTGTAAAATTGAAAGTGATACAGGGCTATCAAGTTTAATATTGGATCAGGCTTGACTGAATAAAGGGGGACTGTGTGAAAGCGTATTAAACTAAGTTTTAACCTCCACAATATCCCTGAGTGTACTTACCTAACGTGTTGGCCATTGCAGCTGTTTACTCCCTCACTGTTGACAACACTGGTATATTATAATGTTACAGCTCACCAACTTGTCAATCACTTCATACACCTGTGCGTTTGGGGTAACGTGTGTGTGTCTGGTTCTGGTTTTTGAGTGTGTGTTGGTGAGAATCTTTTGCATGAGTTAGTTTATGTGTCCGGTGTCAGTCAAGCTCCCTCTCCAGACCCGCAGACCACCAGAGGCAGGGAGGCTGACTCTGTAGACAGTGTAGCTAAAGATGGGCTCTCATCACTGGGCTCGGATATCTGGGCAGCCCTGGAGCAGCGCTGGGTCTCTGTGGGACTGGGTGGTGTCGCGGCTACACTTGGACTGGACAACAAGGTGAGTCACATCATGGGATTGCTACTTAATATATTGAAGGCCATGAAAAGTATCTGCCAAGATATATATATATATATATATATATATATATATATATATATATATATATATATATATACATATATATATATATATATATATACATACATACATACATACATACATACATACATACATACAATAATGTGTTAAATGGACTCAAATCCATACAAAAAAGTGTCTTGTTTAAAAATTGCAAATACTCAAATGCATCTAAACTAATACATGCAATATATTATACATAATATGAAAACATTTACCTAAGTAAAATACAAGTAATTTGTTATTTAGTTGTTGAATATTGAGAGACAGGAGCTCTCAAATGAAGTCATTATTGTGTGTTATCTAGTTAATTGACTTGTTGTTTGCTTTATCCGTTCTTTTAACTTTTAACTATTGTAGCCCACTCTGATTTTGCAGTGAACATAAATCATGTGGTCA
The DNA here is from genome assembly GCA_963678695.2 of Diplodus puntazzo. Lineage (NCBI taxonomy): Eukaryota > Metazoa > Chordata > Actinopteri > Spariformes > Sparidae > Diplodus > Diplodus puntazzo. The sequence goes on from OZ023172.1 coordinate 13,594,959, forward strand.
CAAAAAAACTTCCACATTTCATGATTTACTAATGATGAACTGATAATTGGCTGCATATATGCATATAGTAAGAACCGTGCATCATGCATTATTATAATAAAGTAAAAACTACAGCAAATATCTACCTGCACTAATACTATGTGACAATTATGCATTCAAACACACATAATTGGAAAATAGATACATTTATTTATACAGTCACAATGTGATTTAAAAGACACTATTTTGGTAAAAGTGAAGGTCACTCAAAAGAATATTACTTGTATTACTTAAAAGGCTTATTACTTTTACTTAAAGTTCCAGCAGTAAATGTACTTAAGTACCAAGAGTACAGTTGTAGTTTTTTGTTAATCTCACTGCCATTAAAATTATTTACTTCAAACATGCACCTCTTTGGACCTGATGCAGCATGCAATCTAGTAACTAGTAGCAAAAGCTATCATATAAATGTTATAGAGTAAAAAGTACAATATATGCCTCCATAGCAGAAAATGGAACTTGAGCCAATGTACTCACTTACATTCAATCACTGCTTTTCATTATTATGTTCTTGATATTGATTTTTTGGTTGTTGCATACAGACTGCACCTTTAGGTCATTTTGAAAGAAAAACAATATAATTGAGAGCTTCAGTTATTTGTACCTGAACTTGGTCCTCCTGTGGGAGGAAAAAGATGCTGTCATAGTAAATAGGGTGACGGTACAGAAACTATTAACTATAATAAAGTGGTTCTGATCAGCAGGTTCGTTCAGGAGGATGAAGAGATGCTGATTCTGACTCACAGTGACGAATTGAACAGAATCTATGGTGAGCAGAGACGATCACCTTATGACAACATCACAAACACAAATAATCCCAGCTGTGATGAGACCAGGAGAAACAGATCATCTAAGACTGATTATCCCAGTATGAGGGAGAGACCAGCTCCAAATCTAATGGGGTCCACCAGCAGCTCTTGGCAAGAGAGTCCAGCTTTTAAAGAAACCAGAGCTACTGTTATATCCTCCGGACCCAGTACCATCACCATAACTTCAGCAGTTTCCACTGCAGGCCCACTTTGGTTCAAAAACACCGGAAGTTATGGCAATAGGAGAGGATCTTCTGAGAGCAACAGTGAGGAAAGTTTCAATCAGAGCAACGAGGGAGGATCCTGCCGGTTGGCCGGGCTGCTGAGAGGGAATATGCAAAAACGGAGACTTTTGGAAGATGGAGAGGAGAAAAGGGAAGGAGAGGAAGCTGTGGAGGGGCCTTCCCAGTTCTGTCCTAGCCTTGAAGAAGAGAGAGCAAGGATGAGCCCAGAACTGGCAGCCAGCACTGGCACCACAGATCTGAATCCGTCTGCCACCATCACCGCCTGGGAGGCTGGCTGGAACGTCACAAATGCTATACAGGTCAGAGATCTTTCTAATACTTTCGTATTTCACTCCATTGTCATGTTCAATTTAAAGGACAGTTACGAAGGTTTCCACTAATGAACTGACATTATCAGTGTTAGGTGAAGAAACACAAAAACATCCATGAACTGTGCTGCAGAGATATAAAATGTTCTTAGCATGCTATCCAGCTAGCCGTGGCCCCCTATTGTCTCATAATACCACTTTGTACTAGCCAGAGGAGACCGTAGTTTCAGCTTGCAGAGATATGCCAGATATTAGTGTTATAAATGAACAAAATAAACTCACTAAATGTCAAGAAATTAAATGCTTGTACTTCTATTTTCCTTATTAAACAGAAAAAAATAGTGTCTTTTGTTTTACTGAACAAAGAAAGGCATGACCGTCCCGTTTACGCATCGTAAAATATGCTGCTAACTGCCTCTAAACGCAATGAAACAGTCTTGGTTTGTCTTTCCACAATCAATTCACAGTGTGAGAGTATTCCAACTCTACGCGTTGCCCGATTCTCTCCTTTACCTCTTCTGCTTCATTGTCTTGTCCCCGTCTGCCGTGTCTTCTTTCCCCAAAGTCATAGTCCAGGTCAGAGCTGCCGTAAATCACCTCTGTATTGTAAAGAAATGCAATGCCTTGCATTAAACAAAAGGGGTTGTGCTCTGTAGATTTTACATAAATGCGGACACAAAATAAAATTGGGTGAAAACGATGCACATCCTTCTTGATCCTTTTTCGTGATCTTTGTTTTCTTTAATGTAACCCCACATTGCCCCCAATAAGTATATGTAGTTGAAACATGATATAAGTGATAAGTAAGCCTAATGCATGTACTGACATGAAACCTTTTCAGCATAGTGTCGTTAAAAGTTATTCAATCTAGCCGTGAAGCACAAATGTTCCCTTTTTTTAAATTTTAAATAGCTGCTGAACAGCAATCATTTGTTATCAAAGATAATCATTAATGTAGCTGCAAACTTAAGATTAATTCAGCACTTTATTTCACTCTTCTCCTTGAAAGTCTCGCTTCTCAACAGTCTCGTCAGAGACAAATCCAAAACGTAAAGTCAACTGTTTAGGCATCAATCTGCAAACCACATTCAAAAAGCATTAAACCTGCAGGCTATTAAGTCTGCTCCCATTATGTTTCAATATTACCAAACAATGTTTTCTGGTAATGCCAGCTCTCCAGTCTTCATAATCAAATAAAGCGTGAATGAAATGGTTTTAAAAAAACAAAGGCTTTCAGTCACCGCGTGTCCCCGCTGTGGTAATGCTAATAGCTTATTATGCTGTAAACGCTGGGCCGTATTCAACTACTGTACTCATGTAAATGTGCTCCTTCACTGAATAACTGCAGTGTAATTGAACGGCATCACTGGGTCCGTAAAGAACATTATGACATTAGGGCATCAATACAGTGTACGCATGCATACACACAGTCTCCCACACACACACACACACACACACACACACACACACACACACACACTAGGACGTGCTGACAAATTAAGGCAAACATGTAAACATGTTCCTTCAGGAGTTGAGGTTTATTTACATTAAGACTGCTGTTAACACAGGTGTTAAATCATCATTAGCGTTAGTGTTTGTACATAAATACATATACTATACACACATGATACCTAGTAGATAAACAAGTACTTTACAGTATGTGCTTGGTTTATTAACCTCTCTCTATCTGAGTGGCAGAGGGTCCCAGTTTTCATCAGAGACCAAGAAAGTCTGTCTCTAATGAATCATGTTACTGATTTAAATTGCATATACAAATCTATGGTTTCTTACTTTTTTATATATATCTCTATATTTGAAAACACTAGTGTACTGCACATTCAAAACATGTTGTTTGGCATAGATTATATGGTAATGTGAGGGGTTTACAGATCCAGTCCTCAGCTTCCGGAACTGCTCACAGACTCTTTGGCGCCACTCAGATAAAATCAAACATGTTTGATATTTGCAATTTTTAAATCCATTGTACATTACATACATTGTTACTCTCAGACAATTTGGACTTTCCAAGAATTTCCAACAACAATCAGTGAGACAGCTGGCATCCAAGGTACTGGCAAGAAGAATAAGATACCAGATGCAAAGATAGCGCCCATTCATACTAATGACAATTGCTCGCCGTGCGCATAAGCCAAATACACACTTTATTTCTTGATTATGCGGCCCATTGAAAATGCGCAGAAGAGTTTTACAAATATAAAAACTTAATTGAACAAAAATTCATAATTGAAAGAAGCATGTTCGACTTCATTTACAGATCCTATTTAAAGCACGAGTGACCAGTACACCGGAATGGATCAAGGCTGGGCGGCTCCATTATCTATCTCCCTATCTATGCTCTAATAAAAACCCTATGGCTCTTAAGCCATATGGTGAACCTCCTAGCCCTCACTAAATTTGGTCCTCGTCAACAAACCTGCCAAGTGTGAAGTAGACCGAATGAGCGGTTCTCGAGATATGCACTTAACATCTAGACAGAGAGAGATTCCTTAACAATATGCATAATATTTCATTTATCTGATATTTGTTTAATTTGTCCATAATTTGTCTGTGATTTGCATAGTCCCCATTTAATTTGAAGCATTTTTTAATCTCTGCTAAAACAGTATCAGCTTCCTCTCTATCTGTCGGGTCGGTTTATGTTTCATAGCTCATCTGTTGCCTGCAGCGCACTTTAATCAGGAACCTTAACCAAATGGATTGCTCAGTAATCCGTTTGGTTGCGGTTACAGGTAGGTTAAGGTAAGGTCACTATGGGATCAATGATGTTGTTTCTTATTAATTGGATGCTTTTGTTTATGTTTATTCTTATTTGTTTCACATAAATAAATGTAAATATGAAAAGTAGGTGTAAGGGTGTAGAATGGCCTTATTTAATAACCACAACCGACAGACATGCAAATGGTGAAATACAACATCCATCATAAACACAATTTAATTACTTGTACTGAAACATGTAAAGTTAGAATTTAAATGCAGAGTAATTACATTATGAGTTTCAGCTCCTCAGGGTGATCATTATTATTCCAAATCAAATGAGAGCATTTCAAAGTCTCTTTCTGTGAAAGACGATGACACGGAGGAGCTGTTTAAGACTCACAGTGATGGATCACCACGCCGCAGCGATAAAAGATGCAGATGGAAATCTGATGTATGAACACCTATCATTGCAGTAATGGCAGATGCATTTGTAAATGGGCGAACAGATGTCTTAATAATGAACAAAAAGAACAGCAGTTTTATCTCCTATCAAGGCTAAAAAGAAAATATGTATTTTCCGGTGGTGGTTTATTTATGCCAATATAACTGACTGTCTGCCAGCTTAATAAAGTTTTTATTAGAGAGCAAATTTGCTGCCAGAAATGCAAAAGCCAGCTCCAGCTCTCAAGGCCCCCAATATGGGAATATTATGAAACTCAGATTTAATTCCAACCTGACTGCTAATGAGGGAGCTCCATTTGTGTGTCATCATTGCAGATTAGAGACGCGGACCTTTTGTTTTTCTGACACTGAGGAAAGCCGGTATCAATTTAAACGCCGATGATTATCTGTTTTTACGTGTCATTTCATCTTAAACTGGGTTGAAAATTTCAAGATCCAAGTTTTTAAATGTTTTTTTTTTCAAATCCAAACACGAGCCTGCAGGGAAACGCAGAATGTCCCCATTTTGTTTTGGAACGATTGCTGTCAAAAGTTATTTGGTTCATCTTGCTGCCAAATACATCCCAAGACCCTGCGAGACGAGTGAGGCTGAATACATGCTGCAGGTTAGTGCAGTGAAAGGGACATTTTTGCAGTTTTGGTTTCAGCTTTCACACATCAGTTTGTAGATCTCCTCCTTTTATCATTGTCATTATCATCCCCATTATCTGGAACAAGAAATCATTATCATTATCATTCCTTAGTAGTTAATCTACTGATTGTTTTCTCAATTAACAGACTAATTATTTGGTTAATAAATTATTAGACACATGCCATAACAATAACAATCTTCAAAGTGCTGTTTTGTAGCTAACCGCGTTCCTTTTCGTTTCAAGAATATATTTAGTATTGTTTGCTTGTCTTGCATTTTTTGCACATGAGGTCCACAGCTCATAATGAGAAGTGCTACCAGCCTGCAAAAAAACACTTGTATTGTTCAACTAGTCCTCAAACGTTACTGTACCTTATACCAAAAATATGCACACGAACGTTACAAGACGTCGCACAAACTGACACCTGACTGCTGGAGAGTCAGGCAATCAAAGCTGATGTTCGGCATCACGTAGTTAAAGCTGCTGTAAGCATTGTGAAATGATCATAGCTTCATTTGGTTTAGCCTCAAAACAGACTTGGTTGGGTTAAGGAAAGGATCATGGTTTTGGTTTTAAGAAGTAAGCTACGTTACAGTTATGTTAATGATTGCTACGGCCACTATCGGTGGACTATGCTCAACAGAGAGCCCGATTCATAAATTGGAGGTATGGTGTTTGAAAGATATGGTTATTTTTGAGGAAATTTGAATGAAAGATGCTATCTAGTTGCATGATGGGAGCCTGATCCATACTAGAGACTAAAAGTTGACCATGCTTCTTCATAAATCTGTGCTTTGTGTGCCTCACACAGCTCAATGGAATTGCTTTACTGAAGTGTTGAGAACTCTTTTAATCAATCAAACCAAGATGACATCTTAAACTTGCCAAACTTGTCTAAAGTCCAAAACCCTAAGTCCTACCCTAAGTAGCCTATGACAGACAAAAGCATCAAATTCTCCAAATCTTTTATCATCAGCTGCTGCAACAATTGAAATAACATCTCAGTCCATTTTTATTGTTAAGCCTAAAAGCCATTATAATGCATACAGAAATCTTTTGTGTAAAGTTGCATTTTTACACTGTGAAAAGTTTGGACACATCCTTTTCAGATATTTTCCTTATATTTGACCAAATGAGATTTCTTTAAAAAAAAATGTTTTGCTTCCACTTTTTTTTAAATGTCAAACCTGTCTTTTCTTGGCCCCATCCTGCTCTACTTCATACCCTCATGGTGGGAAGTGACATTTCTCCATCAATTTGTCGGCATGGGGGCATGTGCTTGCATTAAATATTGTGCATAACCTGAAGGGCAGCAGCTGAAGTGTCGCACCTGGGAGGTCCAGACGGGAGCAGCGAGTGTGTAATCTTTTATTATCGCAGCATAGGTCACCGCTGCCTGGCGTCCAATCTTGAGCGAGCGCAAGGTACGAACAGAAAAAGAGCGTGTATTGCTCTCCCGACATCCCTTGAATAAACAGATATTAAAGGTCTCTCGGGTGGGAGCTGAAGAGCACAATGCTCTTCGGGGATTTTCTTCTTTTTTTTTTTCTTCTCTTATTTGTGATTGGGAGCTTCTTCAGGTTGCGCCCAGAGCAGCCAATGAGGAATTAGCTGGCAGAAACACAGAGAGAACGAGCAGCGCGGGGAGAGAGAGAGAGAGAGAGAGAGAGAGAGAGAGAGAGAGAGAGAGAGAGAGAGATGAAATCAGATACTTGAGCATCAGATTTCTCTCAGACTGCTTTCATCCCCAGCAGCTCCATTTGAACATCAAAGCTCCATCAGCATATGCCTAACAGACTCCAGTTACAAAATAGTAACTTGAAAGCGAGGAGACTGCGCACTCGTCTGTTTATGCGTCCACAATGTGTGTTTCTGCTTGTCTGCCTGCGCTGACGATGTGCTGTGATGTGTTTCCATAACTCTCCCTCGCTGGGTTTCCATGTTCCAACATTCAGAACGCAGCAGCCCCATCAAAGTAGCTCCTTGTCTCCTCTGATCTCCCCCTCGTCCTCCCTCCTCTTCCTCGCACGAAACCTCCCGCCTCACTAGCCGTGAGGTCGCGCACCCTCCCCTTCCTCTCCCCTTTCTTGCTCCGTCTCCTTCTTTCTTCTCATCTTCCTAGCCCACCTCCAGTCCAGCGCCTCCTTCCCCCCCCCCCCCCTCTGGTTAACGTTTTCCCCCTTGGTGACGGGCCAAGGCTCGACACTCCTCCTCCTTCTGCTCCTTCTGGTCCTCCTGCATCCTCGAACTCTCCAGGCGTCAGGCCAGAACTCTCCTCTCGCCACCCTCGTCTTCCCTCCACGGGCAGTTTCTCCTTCCTCTCAGTTTCCTATTCAGTGCTCGTCCTCATTCCTTTCCTCTCTTCTTGCAGCAAGATTGTGGAATATTCACATCGTAGTGATTTTCAGCAGTTGTTTCTGATGGAAACTGTACCTGTGTGAAACGAGCACCCTGCACTATGTGAAGATGGCTTAAGTTAGATTTCTCGTTTGTATTGTTTTCTTTGCCCCGGCCTGACCTGCCTCATAATGCCACCTTGTTTTGCAAGAGGATAGTTTCAGCTGGGAGATACAGTGTGTGCCTTGCGCAGTCATTGTGTTTCACAAGCTCTCTTGGAATTTTGTGTTATAAATGAGCAAAACTCAAACTCGCAAAATATCAAGAAATTAAATGATCTTGCTTCTGTTTTCCATGCTTAACAGAAATTTGGTGAGAAGCTTAACTGCCTTGTTACTCATCATGAAACACACGTCATTAAAAACTGCACATAAACTTGGTTTTATCTTTCCACGATCTGTTGCTAGAAACTGATCCTCAATTCACAGAGTAAGATGTGAATGTATTGCGGATCCACACACGCTTTCACCCGCTGCTGATGCCCAACACTCTGGTTCTGTCCCCGTCTACATCTTCTTGTTCAACCTGACCTCTGTCAGTCTCGGAGGCTCTGTTCAGTCACAGTACAGCGTCCAGTGTCTCACTCTGCTAAACTAGGTGGAGCTGCGCGCCATTTCCTGTGCTTACAACCAAGCATAGCCTGCAAACAGCAGCAGTTGTCGATTACTTGTCGGTGATGCGGGGCCCCCTTTGTGTTTGGAGCTACCTTCGAAGTCTGGCTATATTACATAACAAACCTTTAAACACTCAATTAAGGACACATCACAAGAGAGTCTTTGAGGCAACTCATTAAATCTGGTCTTGGTCTGTTCCTCCCCACCCGTGTTCTGTCTCCCCTTCTCTCTGTTCTCCCTCAGGGTATCTTCGTGTTGGGTTTACCCTTCGCTCTGGTCAGGTCCGGTTACGTGGGTCTCGTTCTGCTGGTTCTGTCGGCCTGGGTCTGCAACCACACAGGCAGGATCCTGGTGGCCTGTCTGTATGAGGAAGAACAAAGGTGAGGTTTCAATTAGCCAGCTACAATGTCACTTTATAATTACATCGCTTTTATTACATGAAATCACTTTCAGACAACAGTTGCTGATTCACTGAGCAACTTACTTTGTGTGTCTGGTTTGTTTTTTTTTCTTGGTACCTAAGTTTGAATTTCTGCAGACGGCAGTCTCCTCTCGGCATTTTCAGCATTGGTGACTATCATTAGTGACAGCAGAGTTCTCATATACACATAAAAATAGATATATTCCCTCTGTTCTATCCAGACTCCTGTGGGGAATCTAATCCAAACAAAGAGTGGAGCGTTTTTAGAGTCCAAATGTGCGTGATTCTGGTCGTTGAGCGGTGGTGAGCCTCAGAGTTATACCTCTGCCACAGCCAGAGGGAACGTGGACATGATGTGTTCTGTAAAACTGTGGCGTTTGTGTGTACTTTTGCCTCGTGGCCTGAGGATTCAAATAAGTTTAACTCTCAAGTTTAATCTCATTGTGCTCACTTAAAACATTTCTTGAGGCGAAGCTGTGCTTTTTGAAAAACAATGCGAGCTCAAAGACAACATGCTGTAGCCTCGAAAAAATGTGAATTTGTGTCATCACATTAAGAAGGTGCATCTTTTCAGCGGAGGGTTTGGCTCGGTGTCAAGAGTCCGAGTGCGACGCAGCTACCAGGACATCGTGGAGGCCTGCTGCAAAGGGCTGTGGCCACACTGGCCTGGACTGGGCGGCTGGATGGTCAATGTAGCTCAGGTAACACACACACACACACACACACACACACAAACACACACACACACACACACACACACACACACACACACAAGTACAGTATAAACCAACACACACATTCTATTGTCCAAGTTTCTTGGAACAAGTGGCATTAAGATCCCCTCCACAAGTGTATGAAAGCATTCATAAGAATTCTATAGTAATTATAGAATAACTATCACATTAAAATCCTTAAAATGACTTACCTTTTCCTTCTCCAGCATCAAGTTTAACTATTGGACATAAGATATCTCCGACTTCACTGTAAAGACCATTCTCGCTGTTTGTGCACTGGTAGCTGTATACTGGACCGTGATCTGTGATGTCACAAATCAAAACTCTGCACTAAAACTGCTTGCCGGGTTTAGGAAAAGTGTTCACAAATCACAACGTTACCTCTGTAATTTCAGTTACTAATGTTTCCTACAGTGCACGAGTTACCTTCTGTTACGTTTCCCCTCTGTTCTGCTCCGTTGCGTTTCGTAACCATACGTTGTGGTATGTTACATTAGGTTACTTCACGCTATGTTATGTTATCTGACGTTACGATACGCACTTGTTGAACCTGACTGTCCATCCACGGCTTCCTCACCAAACAGACTTTTTGCTCCTCATGCTCCTTTATACATCCTCCTTCCCCATCCTTAATATTTACTATGGCTGCAGGGAGATTTACACTTTGTGGAATGAATGTGAAAACAGTTTGAAGCTCAAACGTTCAACTGTGCGGAGGAGAAGAAAAACGTATTTCTGGCTGAAGAGCAACTTTAAAATATTGTGGATCATTATCTGTTTGTTTCAGAGAGAATATTGAATCAAACTGAATTGCATTAGAAACCAGTGAAATTACATAATTCTTTTGGATTTTTTAAAAAAAAAAGTGAGTTTTGAGACATCATATTGGATTGCTTTGCTTCTTTGGATTATTTTAGCATTATTCAAAATGACCTTGACAAACAGGTGAATTGAAATGCCCTCTGTTTCTCGTGATAAAAAGAAAAGCGCATGAAATAATGTCCTTGTGCGTTTTTTTCTCCAGGTGATTGAGCTGCTGATGACCTGCACCCTGTATCTAGTCGTCTCCACCAGTCTGTTATCTGACAGCCTGGTGTCTCTGATGTTCCTGCTGCCCTGTCTGCTGCTGACTGATCTCAGACCAGTCTCCGCGCTCAGCCTGCTGTGCTCCCTGGCTCACATACTAATCAGGTGATTCGACTGAAAGCGGCATCACAATTGGCCTGACAGAGCAGCGCTGTCAGCTGATTGCTACCAAGACAAAACTCGCAAAACTCGCCAATGGTATTAAATCAAGACAGCAGGGCGGTCTTTATAATCTGCTCTCATTCTCAGTCTTGTGATCATTTAGCAGCTGCTGCTGGTTCTGCTGTCTGCTGCCACCTGCTACACACCGGCACCGCTGTTACTGGGTGTTTGATTTATCTGTCATGCCAGGTGTCTATGAGACAAGGGGAAGGAAGCCTTTCTTTGGTCATCAAGTCATGTTTAAATACACATTCCTTCTCAGTGTATTCCCAAATGAGTCAAGGTTTGCACTATGTAGTTTTGGGGAAGAAGATTTAATCAGAGAAAGATCTATTTTTATGTTTTGTTGATGCCTAAACAAGCTATATGAACACACTGACCTTAAAGGACAACACAATTTCATACTGTTTTACTTTGTTTATACATGGCGGACCCTGCCACGTTTCTTAGTTTCGCACAGGGTTCTGGGGACCTTATTGTCCTCTGAAGACAGCTTGTTTATTCACATGTGGAAGAAATGCATGTTTCTGTTTCAGTTTGTATTATTGCTTCTTTAATACTGAACATATTCAAAATCTGAGTAAGAGTTTCTTTAAGCATAGAGAAAAATATTTTACCTGGACCTTTCTCTATTCATCCTGAATCTCTTGCTGTGGGTGGGATTAGTTTGGGATCACCCTCAAGAACAGAGGTCAAATCACCAAAGAGAGGCAACCTTGTCTTGCTAACACATAATATACCATATTTAACTATTTCTGTGATTCTGAGTATTTTTACTACATGTGAAGTTTCTTTTAATTCTATCAGAAAAGTTCCTTGTAAAGGGTCGCATTTAATGCAACGTTTTTTCTCATCATGTTGCGTCAGAGTGTATACATTGAATAATGTGTGATTTATAACAGGAAACAGAAGGACCAGTTTGAAATGCATCACCTTCACATGAAGTACTTAGTAGTAAATAAAATGTGTGAAAAAACATTAATATGTTTATTCGCTTCAACTTTCACTCTTAACTTTATCTGTAATAATCGAATAAACACACCAGGTTTATGTATAACTCCTCAGTTAAATAAATCAGAAAAACCTATTTAATTTATTCACATGATAGAAAAGCTTTGTATTAAAAGTGACACTTGAAACTTGCTATACAATTTGATGGAAGGTTTGCACACACGTCAGTCATTTGTCTTCGGTTGCTTTGAATGATCTGTGGTTGCATGGCAGTAATTTGGGTCAGAGTTATTTATTTATTGAAAAAGAATGTTAGCTGAGCGTACGTTGAAATTGCATATTACAGATCTTATATATCTCATCAAAAAAAACGAAGATTCCTGTCCTCAGATCATTGCAACATCAGCTTTTGAGCCAAAACATGTTTTCAGTTGACTCGCTTTGTTTTAAAACGGCTTATTTAGCTTAGGCAGTTGGAGGATGTTCTCAAACTAAACAGGAACAATTAATCCTTCTGATTATTTGAAAATGTAAAAAACAGACACATTTGGAGATGCATGGCTTTCTTTGGACATTGCTTGCGTTATCAAATTAATGTCATTACAATTCACTGTCCCTTTATTTATTTCTGCTTCTTTTTGTGTTGTCGTGTTGTTTACAATTCACTCATTTCCTTCTTTTGTTTTCCTCGTCTGTCTTTGGACAGGACTGATTTTATCGTCCTGAGTACCTGAGAGTAGACAACTGTTATTAGACCGTCCTGTGCGAATAAAAGTTGAACAAATGACAAATGACAGGATTATTATTAGATTCACTGTAGATCATTATCTTCTCCTCCCCCTTCAGCCTGTTGATCATGCTGTACTGTCTGAGCCGAGCCAGCAGCTGGTCCTGGTCCTCCCTGTCGCTGTCCGCCGACCCGGAGGACTTCCTCGTCTCTGTGGGCGTCATCATCTTCTCCTACACCTCGCAGATCTTCCTCCCTCCTCTGGAGGGCAGCATGGAGGACCGAGGGCAGTTTAATGCCATGCTGGGGTGGACTCATGGTGCTGCCTGCATCATGAAAACTATGTTTTCCTTACTGGTTAGCGACACAGGGTGTTTCCTCTAATTTCAGTGACATGTGTAGCGTTGATAGGATCTCTTGTCTGAGTTGCTGATGGGGCTGAAAGAAACATAGGAGTCTGTTTTTTGCTGCCAAAGTTAAATAGCTATTTTCTCATTAAACAATATCCCCCAAAAATTGAGACGGAGGTGAAATTGGCTCACAACATCTGGCTCACGACAGCAAGTCCAATGAAAGGAGGGGAGAAGGGACAGACAATTGGCGTGATTGATTGACTGACTGCTTTGATTGCTTCCTCCATTAGGCCGTGTTGACCTGGGGGACGGGGACCAGCGAGGTCATCACAGACAACCTGCCCTCTGACCTCCGACCGCTCGTCAACCTGTGTCTGCTGGCTAAAGCCCTGCTGTCCTACCCTCTGCCATTCTACTCAGCTGCTGAAATACTGCAAACATCCCTGCTTGGAGGTGAACTGCTACTGACAGTATTTCTGTATTGAAACCACCGACCTTGCCCAATGTGTTGTCCCGTGGCTGAAAGAGTTCCTCCAGGACATCCGTCAAAAAGTAGTAGTTTGTAGCCTTCAGAGGTGTGTTGGTTAGAGGGTAAATTCAACTAAAAATGAAAATTGAGATGTTATCTACTCACCTGCTGACGGGAACAAAACACAGGAAAATTAAGACAGATCAGCTGTATGAAGCCTTATCGTATCAGTTTACTTTTCAAAACAAGTCCCCATCTACCAGCAACACTAGTTCCCTGTGAAACTCCAGAAATGTTCCGTGGTCCTTTAAGACTGTAAACATTACATCTAGGTATCGTAACAGTGGCCGTGAGTGGTTGTTGCAGTCAAGGCCTGGAGGATCAGGTAGGCCTGTGGATGTTTGTCTGCTGAAATCTCCTTGATGGTGAATAAAAACAGCACTGAAGAAAGTGAATCATTGGCATCTTTACTCTTTTGTACTGCCACAGTTTCCCTTGAGCATGACTCGTGATTATTCCATGGGGTCATCAGTAGTAAACTGTGGTTGGACTGAGCTGCATCTCAGCCTCCAGTTACTCTCTATGACAAGCTTGATAAGCCCACAGATCTCCGCCTCTGTTACATTCTCGTATCCACCGTCGAGCCTCCGTAAACTACCATAATTGTGGCTCTAAAAACAGTCATTATTAAAGGTGAGCAGTGAAGCCATTTGTTTTGCAAGCATATGTTTTGACAAACTAAGCATTTAGGAAAACATCTGCCGGATACTTAATTACAGGACGTTAATTGTGTTTTCACGCTGTGAGCAGTATGATCAACAAGTTCTCCTAATTTTAAGATTTTAGCTAATAGATAACGGAGGCTTTCTCACAAGAGCCATCATTAAGACAGTTAACAGCAGACAACATATGAAATATACACCACTATACTAGTCACACTAACACACAAACCAATATATGCTCCAAGAGAACATTAGTGAACATTAGCTCAGAGGTAAATTTAGCCACTAAAACAATTCATATACATGCAAATAATAAATTGAATCTATGGGAGGCTCCAAAAATCAAGACAATAGAAAAATGGCATTACATATGACAGGAAACCGCGAACATTATGTCAAAAAATTCAACCTATTGAACCTAAAAACATGCAAATACCACATGCCATTTGTTTTCCTTCTTGAGCTGAGTGATCAGGGAAACTGTTGACTGTCAACACATGTGTCACCATGTCTGAACTTTCCATAATTATTGACTGTCAACAGCCGTGAAGTCATAATTTTACAATACTTGTGTGATGTGATGTCGTCTGATGATGAACACTTTTACCAGAGAGATAAACAAAAAAGAAGATGACCCCCCCGTCCTGCATGTCCGTCCACTCTTAATTCCCTGGTGCTCGTAATGCCTCGTTAAAATGACGTCATGCTGTAAATAAGGAAATTTGCAGTTTTCAAGCTGGAGGCTGTCGACGCCTCCACACAGATGAAACTGGAAAACAATGACTCACAACTGAGTAATCTATAAACAAAAATTGCTCGCAGGTCAAAACAAACGGTGTACCCTTTTCAACCTCTCTGCTTCGATTCCTCCTACAGACGCTGTGGTGTCATCCTACTCCAAACACAGAGGTGTGTCCAGGCCGGCCCTGTTGGTCCGCGGCGCCCTGCTGATGACATCATACCTCCTGGCTCTGCTAGTCCCTAGGTTCTCCCTGTTGATGGGTTTGACAGGCAGTGTGACCGGGGCGGCCATGACACTCATACTGCCGTGCCTGTTTCACCTCCGACTGCAGTGGGGCCGCCTCGCTGTGAGGGAGCGGCTGATAGATGTGTGCATTCTCAGTCTGGGGGTCGTCTGCAGCATGTCTGGGGTGATTTGTTCAGTGAAAAGACTGGTGGAAGGACTGTAGGAGGGGAATGACGGATGGATGGACAGGTCATTCAGGTCAGTTTGTAGAAAATGACAGCTGCGAGCCCCCCTCTCACCCTTAAAACTTTCCTTCGAGAACTTTCACCGAGTCTGCGATCCTCTCAGCTCTCTTGAGCATTTTAAGCATGTTTCAGCTCATTGTTTTGGCTGCTTTCACTGAGAAAGCTCCATAAATACACCGTACAGTACTTTCCCAGCACCAAACAGCAGAGCGACAAAGTTAGCCAAGTCGATTAGAGCATGGTGTACATAGGAAAAGTTTATTTCTGCTCCCTCCACGTGGCCAAACATTGTTAATTGCAAGTACAAACATACTTGCATAAAATATATGTCATTTTTTAAAGACATTCTGGAGAAATGTTGGATGTCTAATAGAGACACTTTGGTTTGATGTTGGACCGGAGCTACCAACCAAAGGCAGCAGTAGTTGAGGACATAGAGGCGAGACTCAAAACTCTACTGTCTTTCTCCAGAAAGTTAAGTATTGTTGCTTTGAATAGTGTGGTAATTGTTTCTATCGTGAGGTGTAGATATGTAAAAACATGCAGCGTTTAATGATAGCATTTGCTTTAGAGAGAACAAGGCAACCGTTTGAAGCAGCCCATCGTCACCTGAGAAATTACAGCTGTGGTGGTCTTTGGTCGCATTTATTGTTTGGCGGCAGCAGCGGCGGCCTCTAGTGGAAGTAGAAATTGACGGAACAGTAAATGTACAACGTCGTCTATAACCAGCCAACTCCACATACGGAGGTAGACATCACCCAGACTGTCTCCAAGGAGACTGCTATTCCTCAACCTTACCAAGAAGTATGAGCACCTAGACCTAACCGAAAACAGTGACAGTTTCAAAATGTTAACCGTGTTTCAGAGAATGTTAACGTGTGTCATTTTTTCAGAGTCATTGGTGATCGACTCATTCAGTCGTTCAAGTTTTAGGATGCGATGGATAACTAACTTAAGTGACAGACTGTACATCTGGTCGGGGGTAAAATGATTCGCAAAAATCCAAAGCCAGACAGAAGTGAATACTTTGATTATAACCTATTGCATCTGTGTATGGTGAGAAAGTGTAGTCATCTAGTATTGAGTTAGTCAAAGCACGAAAGATTCACACGTCGGGGCTGTGAAGTCAAAGAGTTCACGGCTGAAACACAATCACCGAGAAATTGTAGATGTCATGTCATAGAATTTGAAAGAAACACTTTGTAACAGAGGTCACCCATGTCAAAGTGAGATTAAAGTAGACGTTCTAAATGAAGCTTCATCATCATTTATCTGTCATTCATGAAATTCTTTTAAGCAACATTGTCAATTACTTTTCATATAACACGCTGAACACACCGAACAACTAAGTATTATAGTATTATAAGAAATATAAGGTCAATTCAATCCTTTAGTTGCCATGGTGACATATACCACATGGTGCCAAGCGAAGTGACAAAACATAAAAATAATCATGACTTCTGCCACGTGTTTCTTTAAGCTTCTTATGCATATTCACCTGTCAGCACATGGATGATTTGTGGCATCCTATTATAGGAAGCATCAACACTACTACATCTCACTTCCCACACTGTCTAGATGTGAGAAGAAGAAATCAAACTATATAAAATTCTTGTTTTTCAGGATTGACGCAAAGTTGTTCATAAAAGGTGAAGATCGTCCCAGTTTGATTTGATACTGTGATTCAAAAACCTGAAAAGTGCAGATTTTTAGTTCCCGTCTCTGGTGTTGCTGTAAGAAGACAAGATAATTACGGCCATTAGTAAAATGGGCTCAACTACAACAGTTTAATCTATTTTTGAAGATTTAATGTCTTGATGAACATTTTTTTGCTGTGCAGCTTAATTGTAAAAATTGCTCAGTGATATAAGCGCGTATATGTGAACTTTATCTTTGCTGGGAAAAAAAAAATTCTAATTAGCCTTCAGGGGGTAATAAAATGTCACAAAAACTATTACTTATCTTCTTCCCCTTTGGACCGGAGGAGATTGAGTGATGTTGTCCGAATTTGTTATGTCGAAATATGTATGGAAGGAACGTGTGTGTGTGTGTGTGTGTGTGTGTGTGTGTGTGTGTGTGTGTGTGTGTGTGTGTGTCTGTGGATGTGTTTGGCAGGTGGGCGTAGTTTTGGCTTTGGTCCTGCTTCTGTTTATGTGCTTCCAACGCACTTTGGAAGTGGGTTGAGCCAAAGTGAGAAAGAAAAGACAAAAGAAAAGGAAAGAAAAGAAAAGAAAAGAAAAGAAAAGAAAAGAAAACTACAGAGGGCACTAAAATGGTTTCATTTTTCACCTAGTCAAAAATATCTTCTGAAAATGTGAAAAGTGAGAGGGAAGAAAAATGAGCAGAGGAAAGATAAGCCTGAGAATAAAGGGCCAAAACAAGGGAACTGAATCAAAGTTGAATTAAAGAAGGTCAGCAGACAGAGAAAGTGGGAGAGGAAGAAATTAAAGTTTCCGGTTTCTCCTGTGTGGGACTGGTGTAACTAAAGATGATTCAGGCATCTGTGGGAAGACTGTGTTCCTGTGAGTTACTAGTAAGGCGCTTAAACGCACATGCGAGCACAGCGGTAACCTCATGAAATGAAGTCGCACAAAGCAGGGAGGATTTTTTGCTGAGCAGAAAACTCAGAGAGCAAATTAGATTTGTGCTGATGGTCCCGACCACTCAAGGAGGCTTTATTTGATCAAGTGCACGGGAGAATGAGAGCAGGGGCGCCTCCAAGGTGGTCGGAAAAACAACCTTTCGCCGGATTGCTGTACAGTGCAATGTTAGAAATGAAGCACAGTATGTAATTCCTGCCACTGAGGGGGTCAAAAGACGTGGTTTTAATGACTTCGTGAAATAGTGAGGGGTCACAGGAGCTGCCGCCTTCATGCTGAAATGTACACGTAACGTTTTAAAGTTGAATTCAAGTTACGTTCGGTCGCGTTCATCAGGATCCTTCCTCACTCTATTATAAATCATCTGATGTTTCCCCGGAAGTTTTAGTCAACAGGCGATCAATTGAAACACAGCGTTCCTTTGGATGAAACCACTGATTTGGGTTCATTAAAACATGCCCGTTTTTCTTTAATAACGTGTCTGTTCTTCACCATTTTGACATCTTCCATCCCTCCTTTCCTTTCTTCCTTCACTCCTTCTTAGGGTTTTTTCCACTTTGGTCAAACTGTCTCCTTTCTCACATCACAGCCTCTTTCAACTTGAAGAGACAGACAGACACACAGACACACACACACACACACACACACACACACATTCTCACACACGCAGCATGACAGGGTGACAGAATCTTTAAGCCGACACACCTGTCACCTCCTTACAGACATCATTATAAGACGTGTGTGTGTGTTTGTGTGTGTGTGTGTGCGTACGTGTGTGTGTATGTGTGCGTGCACCCAAGTGTGTGTGACACAGAGAGATAGAAACTGAGGTCAGTTTCATATCATGATGTGGCATGTACACAGCATGTCAGTCTGTCAGCTATCCATCTGTCTCTTTCTCGCTCGCTCTCTCTCTCACTCACACACACACACACACACAAACACACAGACACACACACACCTTGAAATGGCCTTCAAAACAAGATGACAGATCCAGACATCGGATGCCAGCTCAGGCATCCCTCACACCACAGCAAACGTTTTCTTGGTGAGCTGAATGTGAAAAGACGTCTAGGCGTCCGTTTCAAACCCGGCGTATATCGGGTTAAGAAATCAAGGTTTTTTTTTAAGATGTGCTGTATATCACTACTTTATATGTAGCGGGTTACATATTACTCCTACACAGATTAAGATTTCACCGGCTGTGCTGCAGTAGGATATAAACCAAGGGGCATGTGTCTCATTACGTATCAAAAGAACTGCTGTCATCTACAAGATTTAATCAGTATTTTTGAAACTGGTTTTAAATTTTAACATTTTAAACAGGTACAGGCTGGTAAGATTTTCATGAAGTAAGTGTTTTCAATAGTAATGAGATCTCATTATTTAATGAGGATACGGCGCAAGTGAAGCGTTTACCTGTAATTTAATAACACCTCCAGGCCAGATTTACTCCAACACGAGATGCAAAGTAAAGTAACTTCCTCACACTGCCGGGGCCGATCCACTCAGACAAGGTCATTCAGAGTCTGAAGTCTAAACGGCACTTCTCAGCATGAGTCTCTTCAGTGTGAGGCTGTGAAACTACCAGCGACTGTGGCAGTCGTGACCCAGTGGTCAGATCTCACCCAAATCAAATTTCCTAGCACAGTTTCACAGTTTTAGGGTCAGTCTGGCCTCGGATTGTTGCATGACTGGATTTCTGGAGTGGCACACTGGGCCTCCGCCTGCCTGCCTGCTGAGTTTAGACAGTATTTGCAGCACACGCACACAAACACTTTTTCTATTTTGTAATGACTTCTTTTAGCTTTTGAGCTTTTATCTCTTCATCCCCTTGGTAATGAAATAAACAGAGATAATTAAAGACATGTGATAGTTCTAAAAAAAATTATGCATGCAACAAACAAAAAAGACTGCAGAAAAAGGTTTAATTGAAAAACCAGTTGTGACAGAGGAGAGATTTACTTTTCTTCAACAACTTTAAAATAACTTAAAAAAAACATCGAAACACATGCACTGAGGCCATTTCTTTTGCTTTAATCGTTTAATCATTGCTGTACTGAACACACTTTAAACTAGAAGCGAAGCAAAAAACGCCAGCAGTTTTTCTGGAAGCCAAAGTTGTTCCCTCTGTGCTGATAGTGTGGTGACCTCCGGGCTGAATGATTTATCATAAAGCACACCTAATATCTTGTTATTCGTCATTGCTACTGTTGTCCCCAAAATTGTGTTCAATAAACCTGCAGCTGTACTTTTCAATGATAAATGATACAATTTATAAGCTGGGCTTTTGCCATACCTTTTGATTGGGTGAATTACAGCAATAGCGCTTCACAGATGCACCTATTTAGCGGGAGGTCCTCTTTGAAATAAACGACTCTCAGTATCCAGGCCCTTATCCTTTGCCACTGTGAAATCACTGAAATCACACAGGTACAGTATTTTAAGACCTTACTGGCACTAATATAGCCTGAGCGTGGGTTGGGGGTCATCCAGGGTCAGTTTGGAAGGTTGTCCAATCCCACCGGAGCTAATTATGCACAAGTATCCACTGTGTGACATATGCCAATAACGGTGGCTGTCCTTCAACTGGGTGACCCAGGTCTAAACCCCTGTGTAGGCAAGCATGCACCCTATTTTAAGGTCCAATTTGTAAGAAGGTTGTTGAACTGAATATATCACGTTGATGGCCGACCGGACCTACCAACCCAAGTGTCAGTATTTGACAAAATAAAAAATCGGCTTGCTTACATATGGGACCTTTAAGGCCACACCAGCGTTAAAAGAGAAACATTTAAACAGACTGTCATTTGATTATTGCTTATTATTCAACAGCCTTAGAAAAAGGAAGCGTTGCTTTTGGATTAAGAAAACCGGATTGGGAAATTTGTGAAATATGCATATTTGTTTCTTGCTGACAGATGAGAAGATTGATGCCAATCTCTTGTGTGTATGGTAAGCTACCGTCAATGGCGAGCTAACTAAGCTTAGCATTAAGACTAAGAAACCGGGGGATCAGCTAGCCTGGATCTTTTCCATGGTAACTAAATCTGCCCTCCAGCACCTCCAAAAGTGTACTAATTAACATATTTATACGTCATTTATTTAATCCGTTAAAAAACCAATTTGCAAAAACAACAGTTCTCCTGTGGTTGCCCGGCAACTGGTTGTGGCCTTCAGTGAATTTAAACATGCAAATTTGTCCAATAGCAAGCTTTCCTGATAGTGCTGCTGACCTTGAGATGGAGTATGAATCCACTACTTTAGACCTGGTTCCAGCAGTGTCACTCAGCCTTGCTTCCAATTTTTTCCAGTGGCCACTCACCCAAAACTTCTGCTGTGGCCCAAGAAGCGTTTTCCCCATAGACCACCTTTGTAAAAGAGACACCTGTAAAACTGTTGACAGGATACCGCATACTGCAAATAAGGGTTATTATGACTCTTTGTACAAGTTGGCTCCAGCCCAGAAAAGCTTTTTTTAAAGTCTGTGACACTATCAAAATGTTTATGGGCAGAGCAGGAACTCATGACGTGGGGCATGTTCAGTGGAGGAAATGAACGTGGAAACTGGAAAATTTCTTTGGCATATGCACCAGGAGAGAAATTTCATTGGACTGAATGGGTGCCATTGTTGCGTTATCGGAATCAAGAGCTAGCGAATATACAAGAGGAGGGAGATATCATAGCTTGTTAGGCTAACTGAGTTACACTCTCCATTTTTAGTCTGTTCATCTGTCAGAGTAGCTATAAACTTTGACTGCTGACAGTTATGACACAGGACCCTATGGTACAAACACGTCTTGAAGAAAACATGTAAACTACTAATTCTGCTCAGGACAAAGCTAACAGCAAGCTAACTGACGATTATCAAGCTGCTAGCAAGAATGTTAGCTCAGCTCAGAGATTTTTTTTCCTCTTCAACAGCACAATATTGAATAAAAGTATGTGCTATCACGAGAGCAAAATGCCAAGGGTGAGTAAATGTCACAGTAAGAGAAAATTCAAAGAAATGGCGAGCTAGCGTGTTCCCAGCTGCCTGGCTCGCCAGATAGGCGACAGTATTTCACCATCTAGCCCTGTGAGCTCCTGCATCGACAAGTTAAATATTTAAAAGTGCAGATGATTTGCTAAAAAATATGCAAAATGCCTTTAAGTAATGTGTGATATACCAGCACCAAGTTTACTGCGGTGAATCTAAACCTCTGACTTTCCTACACAGGTCAATTGAACAGCTTCAAATATCTGAGTCACGTTGACACAGTTTTTGATAAATCTTCATGAAATCAACCATCTATGTTACACAATTATCAGCCCAGGGTCTTTTACCACCAGAGGCACGGCGCTCTTTCCCAGACGACTTCACCTGCCTGACAAAGCAGATCAAGCGCTCCTGCAGCCACTGGAAGCAACAGAAGAGGGGAGGAGAGAAAGAAGGGGGGTAGGGGCGACGACAGATATGAAAGGAAGGGGGACAGTAAAGAAGAGAGAGAGAAAAAGAGAATGAGAGAGAGAGGGAGATCGTGAGGTGAAGATGGAGACAGAGATTGGAGGTGAGGCAGAGAGGCAGAGGCAGTGTAGTAAAGTGAATTAGCTCCAGTGGATAAGGAGCTCTGTGCTGACTGCCAACTTTGCTAATCCTTCTCACATCTGGCTGGCGAAGACACTGTGTGTAGCTTGTATGTGTTCAATGTGGGAGTGTCATTGTAGGGCAGCCAGCATGAGTGTATGGGTGAATTCATGTGTGTGTGTGTGTGTTTGTGAAAGTCTGCATATCAGTTCAGCTCATTTGGCCATGTATGTGCCTGTATATTCTGCGTGGGTGTGTGTATGTGAATGTAGGCATGTATGCACAGAGCTGCTTTCAGAGGTTGCTTCTCTCGGATAATAAGCTCATTTGAGACCTTTATTTGTGTTACCGTAGGGTGAAAATATTGTACAATTATGTACTGTATTTGACCAAGAAAGCCCTTACGCTGTCTTTTTAAAATTTTGCAGAATTTTGGCACAAAGGAGCAACCCATTCGCACAAATACATTTTGGCAATGTAATCTTTGGAAAACCACAGATGTGATGAAATTTGATGTTCCAACTTTACATTTCCTTATATTCAGTTTTCAACAGCGCTCTGTCTATTGTCTGCTAAGGTATATGCACACTTGGTTAGACTTCAAAAACAAATCATGTTTTGGCTTAACATACCTGGTTTCATCGCCACAAACACAGCTGGAAAATGTCCTGACGTCTCGTTCAACAAATGTTGAAAGATTGTCTCGAATAGTGGTCTCTTGCTTGAAGGTATAAGATTTACGAATTCTGCATAAAAAATGTCTAAAAACGACCAGAGCTTTGATATATGTTTTGTTGAGTTGCTACTTAGATTATCCCAAATGTTTCCAACAATCCGACAATGTTCCAACATGGAGAAATTCACATGTTTACGCAATGTCATTGTGCGTTTCTTTTGGTCTCCCATCGATAAGACTAAAATGAACATGAATAAAACTTTGAAACATTCCCTTGTTTGTGAACATTTCTGCCTGAGTCACGTCTGATTTTGATCAGCAACAGCGGTTGTTTAATGGTGTGTTCATCCACCGGGGAGGTGCGTTTGACTGCAAGCTCATTTGTGTCTTTTTGCGTCACTCGTGCCCTAACTCGTGCTCTAACCCTAACCCTAACCCTTATTTGGCCTAAACAGCCAGATTGCTTTACTGTTCATTAGACGTAAGCACCAAGGGTGTGTGTGTGACTGTTTTGACTCCTACTACACTCAGCACCCACCAGAGACTCCGGTTCTCTCTCTTCATTCACGCTAACATGGAGGTTAACTTCATGGATTGTTGCTGCAGTCGGGTTGATATGCAGGAGTGAAGATTAATCCTCCTTTTAATCCCAAGAGTTGAAAAGTCATTTCTGAGCTCTCCTTCCATCAGTAAATGGCTCTGAATCAGAGGTGAATTCAAAGTTACTCTGGTGTTTATTCCTCCAGAAGGTCTGACTTTGCATCTGACTTTCTCCTCTAGAGCTAGCCCACTCTGAGCAGCTGCAGGGGATATACCTACCAGCTCTGCCCGCCCCTCACCAAACATTCTTTGTTTTGTATAATAAGTAGACACTTAGTGGCAGACATTACATAGCATCTCCACCATCTCCTCCTCCTGCCATCTGAACTTGACATGACACAATTTGCTTTGCAGAATACCAATTTTTTGATTATGGCGACTGGGCCAAATTAAATTTGACTAAAACAAACTACATTAAGGACTGCCTCATGGGCTTTACAAAAGACAGAAGATGTGATGGAAATGCTGTACTTCATGAAAAGAGATGTGAACTGAACTCTTACACAGGAATGTTCAATGTAACTGTTTAACGTGACCTGTAACCTGTGATCTGTGACCTCGTTTTAGGTTGTTTTATGACCCTTGTAAGGTATTGAACAATCACTGAAGGTTATCACTTCCTTCTCTGGGAACTATTTCCTTAAGTGCAGGAGGGAATATATTTGTAATTATCAGAGTGAAAACACACCCACAGAGACAGTTAAATACCATGCTTTTCTCCTAAGACACTGAGTCTTCACTTTGTAACAGATCTGCATGCTCTGTGAATGATCCTCTTGTACAAGATTAAACCCTTGTTTGAACCTTGAGCTGTCTCCGATCTCCTTCCTCCAGCTCTAAATTATCACAGAATTATTTTAACAGAAGAAGCAACATGACTTAACACAATACTGTGCACGGGCAGTAACCAAATACACTGTAAAGAATAGAAAAGGCCAATAGTGCAGTATCTGGTTGTGATAATAGATTTACGCTGCATTCAAGAGCTGGAAAATAGTTCCAAATGCTAAAGGCTGTCCTGAAGTGAAAAGAAAGTTGTTTTTCTGTCCTTCTCTGAACTGTCGGGAGCTCTGCATTGTGGCTTCAGATGGTGCGAGTCCATTCAGTGTTATGTCAGCTGGAGTAACTTTGCAAGTGGAGCGAAAGCAAGGAGGTCAGGGGGCAAGATAAGTGCATCTGACAGCAGGAGCAGCCGTCATTGTAATATTTTCAAAGTGCGAGGAATGTAGTGAAATACCGTAATTTTGTCGTTTGAGACTAACATCTCTGCAAGAGACTTCTATGTTGCTATTCATGTGTGTATATAGCTGCTTACGTTTTTATTACATTTGGCTTAAATTCTCCATCACTTTTTAGGCTGTATTTCTCCTACTCCTTTTATAGTAAGAATATACAATCATTACTACTCATTACTATAAAGATTATTGTCTTTTTATGGTATGTGTTTCCCATAATTGTGAAAAACCTGCTGGATTTTAGGTACTATATCAAGCCAAAGGGATCAGGTAGAGCGTGCTCTGTGGCCCTCTGAGCACTCGACTCTGCCTGCACATTATATTAAAACCACTTCGGTCAGCTGCTGATGTCATAAATATTAACGAGTTATGGGCAGTCCTACAAGTATATCAGCGCCGTACTCCCCCATTCATCAGACCAACTCATCTGCAAATCCATCCCTGGCAAGTCTCTCGCTTTATCTGAGCTCACCAGTCCACATCTCCACCAGCTCCAACAACCCCCTCCTCCTCCTCCTCCTCCTCCTCCTCCTCACCAAAGCTCACACCTCCTTTGGCTGTAACCCACTCCACTGTGCGGCTGCCAGCGACTGCAATGAGTTCCAAAATCCCTAAAATTGATCTTTTCATCCCAGCCATATCCTTTTAAAAATAGGCTAGGCAAAACACTTTCTGGTTTCTTGCACCTGCTGCTTTTCTTACCCCCGTTCTCCAGCACGAAGGCCCTTTTTTGCCTTTCTCTGCATCTTGTGCTTAGAAAGTTTCCTGAGACCTTTTACTGCACACTTTACTGCAAAGTGGTGGAAGGTAGCCGGGTGGTAAGTACTTACACAAGTACTGCACTTCATAGAAATTTGAGGTACTTATACTCGACGTGCGTCTTCCTTTGTCATACTTCTACCCCACTACCTTTACTTTGCTCCATTTGTCTGACAGCTTAAGTCAAATATAGAAATAAAATGTATACATATTTTATGAACATGTACATTGAGAGTTGAAATGATCAGGTAACTGATCGACTATTTTGATCACTGTTTTTTTATTAAATGGAAAAATGTCATTGTTACAGCTACATAGTGAAAATATATACATAAATCAATTTAATTGATTTTTAGTTTGATAAGGTAAAACTAGTCAGAAAAAAGTTCTGTTTATTATTATATATATAAAAAAAGTCAACATTTACAACATTAAATACATTCATTAATAAACTAAATATTGTAATGGTGTAGCTGATGTTCATTAACAGATACATAATAAATGGTTTTTGAAGCATAAATTACTGTTATCTAAAGTTTAAAAAGTTTAATAATGATGGCTGCTATGATCCTTGGTGATGCCAAAAATTCAACTCAGTTTAATTTTTTGACAAAGATTATAAATAAGCCAGTTCAAAGGCTTGACTCACAGAAGAAAAACAATGGTAAATATAGATAAATAAAGAAACAAACAAATGGAGAACTTGTTCCCTTTTTATATAAGAACCAAGTTGTTTCAGTAACTAGACAAAAACTAGCAAAAACAGAAGTTTTATTATGTGAATCACAAATATGAATATTGTTGGACTACCAGCAAGCTGCTGCAAAATGTAGTTTATCTACTCATTTAATTATATGTAGTTCAATGCTCCCTGACACTGTAAGTCAAGAAGAAAACAACATGCAGATTCTTCCGATGAAAATAATTGTGAGTTACAGTTGTGTCAAGATGTGATCAAGCGGAGCCCCCTCAATTTCACATTATTGCATAAGTACATGAGTACAACCCAGTCTCACATGAAAATGTATAATAGCTACTTAATTAAGGATTTTAATACTTCCTCCATCCCTTTCTGCTGCGGTTTGTGTTCCATCATGACGCTGTGCCTATTTGTGACTTGGTCTCAGCCCTGCCACTGGCTCGGCTGTCACTGCAAATAAGAATTTATGCCCAGCTAACCTACAAGGTTAAATAAACAGAAATAATGAAATAACAATACCACATCACTGGCGGTCGCAACATAATGAGAACATTATGATAATTAAACGTCCTAATAAACCCGGGTCACATTTAATCTCTGTGAGCTCGGGGTCAGCAGATGTGGAGGATGCCTCAACATAGAAATGCCACTAATAGCATGAAGACAACTGTTTCCTGTACGGTGAACACATGTGAATCAGTTTGACCTTGATTTCATTCCCACGAAGCCTAGTCATGGAAGTGTTGTGTTGATATTTCAACTTCATTCAGTTCTTCAACTTCATCTACTGAGGCTGATCTCCCCTGAAAATCATTAATCAAGGTTTTAATTTCTGGGCTGTCTGCTCTTGTCTTAAAACCTCGACAGTTGGTTAAAAATGGTGTTGTCAAGATGGTAGTAATCTGTTCTTTCATACCAGTGACTGGAGCAGGATCGCTATATTATCAGAAACATCAGTGCACTGCTGCTAAGGATGCTAACTCAGTTGTTGTTGACACACTTTTAAGAGTTCTTTTGAGTAAAGATTTGCTTCATCTGCACTGCAACTAAGGGAAACACACAGACCGTAAACAGAACAGAGGCAATTTTTCCAAACTAAAAATCTCATTCACCAATATAAAAGAACTTGCATGAAAAACACTGCAAATAATTAACCAAAAACAGAGAGCGTGCAAGTAGAGCAACAAAAACTAATTAATGGTGTCAGAAAGAGCCAACAGCATTTTACCATACATATGCTAAAATGTATCTAATGACAATGTAGAATGAGTCGCATGTGAATCTCACTGAAGAAGACGACCATATAGGTTGTGTCAAAGCAACTTATTACGTAAAAAATATTAGCCACATTTACATCTTTTGTTCCGCAGTGACCTCTTGTGGCGATTGTAATTTTTACAGCAGCAAAGTCGGAAGTCGGATGACAAAATATAAGCAGCTCAGTCACCAGGATACAATGTTAGCAGTGGATGTTTCTGTCACATCTGGAGGGGACATTTTCAGCCTTATTATTGGCGACCAAAACAGCCGGTTTTACGGAGGGCAGACCAATCTCTAGCTGTTCTTGTGGCGACCAAACTTTTCTGAAGCCAATCCATGATGTTTGATGTTTGAGGAGATGGTGGAGACCATAAAACAGAGAGAATGAACACAGGGCTTAAGTTGTGTTTAATCACAACCATGTTACGATCCATCACATCAGTTAAACGGTGATGATGTATCCATGCTGTGTGCAAAACTTTTCAAGAAATTGCAGGTTTTAATAGACGTCTTATCGCAACAGCTTCATCATATTGGACATTGTGGCGAGTAGAGTAAATATTGGCTTTCTTTGCTTGGTTTGTTTTTTCCCCACAGCCAGATAAATAATGAAGCTATTCATAATATTATTCATACAATTCAACCCCAATCATGAAGCTCTGCTACCTGCTCTGACTCTGGCTTGACCCCAAGCTCCCCATCTGTGTATGCCTCGGTCCTATTGTTGCTCCGGTGAGCTTTTCAGCACTGAACAAAACACTGTGTAAATTACCCATTCTTAAGTAAAGCAACATACTTGAGGAGCACTTTAGTACTCATTAGTCATAGGTGGCCAGCGGAGCCTAATTCTCTAGCTGTTATTAAGTTTCCATTACTGAATCACTGTTGTCACATTACTAACAGGTATATTTGAGAAACCCCAGTCCACTCTATTTATTCCAGTTCTACGCTGTGGCAGCTGTGGTGTCGACAGACAGATGATGATTAAAATTAATATCATCAGACAGAGATCGCATACACAATGACCCACATCTGACACACTCACACACACACACACACACACCACCTCGTACATGTCCTAATACACAACACACATGCTGCACTGATTAGTAGCCAAGTCTGTGCGTGTGTGTGTCAGAGTGTGTGTATTCTTGTTACGAGGTCAGTCATTAGTGATATTGGTTCCCAGCAGCTGTTGGTCTACTCTGTTTCAACAGCAGGATACAGGATGATCTGTGTGTGTGTGCGTGTGTGTGAGTGTGTGTGTGTGTGTGTGTGTGTGTGTGTGTGTGTGTGTGTGTGTGAATAACGTAAAAAATAAGGAACATCTTGATTCCTACCCTGAGTGATTTTAGATTTGTATCACTCAGGACAGCTTGATCGCCGCTGCATTTGGCCATGATAAAACTTTAACGTAACATTCATTCATTCGGTCCGCACGAACAAACGTGTGTCTTGTACATCAGTTTTTGCCCTTTGGAATAAAAGTTTAAGCAATCAAAGCATAAGCAATCAAGTTATAATCCTTACCATGCCACAGCTATTTTATGTGTGGCTACCTATTTACTTGGTGTCCAGTTTGTGACAGAGATAATTTTGATGTTCACTTCTGAGACTGTTTTTATCAAAAATTAATCTAATCTACTAAATTAGTCTACCTACAGTAGATGTATTCCATCCCTGGTAGTTTGATATTTTTAAACAAAGCATTTAATTTGTTTTTTTACTACAAATAAATATCGGTCCCAAATGTATGTTATCGGTCTCCTTGATTTCTTATAATCCTAAACAGACCTGGTAAAGCCATATCAGTCGACCCCTAGTGTTAATGTACCTGTAGGCTATAAGTTCTGTGTTTCCTGGAGCCTGAAGTAGTTTCAGAACTGTGATATCGTTATGCAACCCTGTTTTGCATGATTACCAGTAAATGACCTTGTACCTTAAAAAGCAGTTTCACTTAAGTCATTTTACGCTATATTGAGTTGCAAAGTGTGAGGGACTGCTTTTTCTAGACATATTTTTCCGTTTCTGTAATGCAATCTTAAGGTTCTCTTTAAATGATACTCTAAATGTTTAACCCTACCTGCAAGTTTCTCAGGGAGGTTGCTGAGGAGAGGATTATGGGTGACATGTCTGATGCTTTACGGTGCCGGCGTAAAGAATCATAATAACCGAAGCACTGGCTCCATTTTGAAGGTTTTGAAAGCATTAGCTAAAATGCGCTAAGCAACAATAATCACGTTAGAAGCATTCACTTGATAAAGCTGCTAACCTAGATCTACATGAATGAATGATTCAATGCTGTACCGAGCTCTAAGAAAGCTGATTAGCTTCCTGTTTTGCTGTTGGAAATCCCCTCCTTCTACTCTTCATCGCGGCACTTGCCAGATATGGAAGCAAACAGGAGGTGTGGGTGTGTGGGTTCAAGAGCAGATGGGACCGCCTCTTTATGGAGTTCTCTGTCCTGATTGGATAAAGTGGGCAGGGATACCAGAAGAATGTCTTTTCTCTTTTGCTGCACTTATTTCGATTACAAAATATTTCACAGTTTCGACCAAACAATCTCATTTCTAGCTCTATTTTGTGGCTGCTGTGGTATTTTGATCATGTCACATGATCTTCATCATTCATCATCTTCATCTAAGAAGAGGAAGCTAGTTTTTTTATATTTACACACATAAGTAGTGTCATCGTTTCAATTAATGTCTTTCACAAAACGTGTAGACTCTGTTCATAATTAGAAGTGTTGCCCTCTGAGTGAAAATTCAAAAAGTCATTATAACTCACAGAGAACAGAGGACGCATTAACAAAATACGTCCCCACTGAATTACCTCCATGTCAATTAATGTGAATTATAACTGCTCTCAGCTTTCTGGTTGAAATGAGCCGAATGTGAAATGTTCATGAGGGTCATAACCCTTAAAGTGGGTGTGTCTGTGAGTGCACCTTCATATTTCCGCTGCCGGGCAAACGAAAATGATATTTCCAAAAAAGTCTAATTCAGGGATTAAAGAGGGACAGTTCCATGTTTAGATTTTTAAAAAGAAAGGGGAAAAAAAGTGACAAAAGTGCATTTTCCCAAAACCTTCAAGGTGTTATGAAGGAGTTCCTATGGTCGGGGGAACTCACATGGGTCACCAGATTTAATCTCCACATAAAAAAGCATGAAACTTTTCAATCATCATTTTATTTTCTGGAAATGAAAAGCCACAATGGGAGTATAGAGCTGACATCCGAGTGCTTCGGTGGAAATAGCTCGGCACATTGTAGTTCCTGCTGGAGATAAGGCTAATGTGGTCATTCTTGGGAGAAGTAAGGGCTCTATGGTAATTTCCTGTAGAAATAGCAGCCTCCACGGGCTGTAGCAGTTAGTGAGATAGATGGTCCAGGAGAGAGGTGGGAAAACTACAACTCAGCATTTTTTACTTTATCTATTAGAGCGGTAATATTGCATGATCAAGTGTGGGACACATTCACTCACACTCTCACTAACTCTCTACGTCTTCCTCCCCCTCTCTCTCTGTCTGTCCATTATCTTGAGTAATGAGTGCAGAGTTTCCAGTCCATCCAATACTCACTGTCCCTCTTAAAGGGACACACCGAGCCCCGGGTGATAGATCCTGCTGGCCCCCGTTTGATGGAAAGTGAAGACGACCGAGACACCAAAATATGTCTGCAGGGTGCATCAGTCAGTTATTCTGCACAGTTTTTACCCAAAGTAAAGACTTAGCTTTTTGACTGAACTGTAGTCTTGAGTTTAGAAACTTAAGACTTCAGCGACAAATATGGTTTCTTGCTACTTCAAGATATACCATGTCCAATGCATGTCTTCGGGTCAAACTCATTTTCAATGGGAGCACTACGGGCACTTTTATGCTAGCATCAAAATCGCTATTTTTAAAACACTAAGAAGGCTCGACACAACATGAAACTTTGCTCATAGTATCACCAGGGTCTCTACACATGAACACGAGCATTGAGAACCTTGCTTGTGTACACAGAGTTTACTAAAAAGAAGGTTTTTGAACAACTCAAGTTAGCAGTTGGTTGTTCTGCTAGCCGCCATCATGGCAGCCGAGAAGTATCGTTTTCCGATTGCCACGTAACCTGGACAAGAGTTAAGGTGAACTGTGCCTAAAGCTTAGTTCCATATAAATGCACGGATAATTTGTTGTTTTGTCGTTAGCGAAAAACAATGTTGACCTTGAAGTCAGAAAAGTCATGTGAGATATCGCGTGGATAGTTGTTGCCGGAAGACAGTAGCGTTCCACATTAACTCTCCTCCAGGTTATGTCGCATTCAGAGATCAATACTTCTCGCCTGCCATGACGGCGGCTAGTGGAAAAAGCTACTGCTAACGTGAGTTGTTCAAAAACTTTCTTTTTAGCAAACTCTGTGTACACCAACAATGTTCTCAATGCTCGTGTTTATGTGTAGAGACCCTGGTGATACTACGAGCAAAGTTTCACGTTGTGTCGAGCCTTCTTAGTGTTTTAAAAATAGCAATTTAGATGCTATCGCTAAAGTGACCGTAGCACTCCCGTTGAAAATGAGTTTGACCCGAAAACGAAAATACGGTAAGTCTCAAAAGTGCCTCTTTTGTGTTGTAATTATGCTTTTACACGAAGGTTTGACTCAGGTACATTCACAAAAAGCCTAGGTTGCATTTTGGCGAGAGTTTCACTTTAACATTTCCCCTCCAACACCAGTCGGCAGTCAACATTACGCCACGTAAACGACCGGCAATGGAGTTTGCGTCCCCCACATTAATTCCATTATGCGACCGTGTGTTTTAAAATGACCTTGTGCTTTGCACCAGCTACTTTGAAAACCAAACAGAAGTAATTACAGAATGTACATTCACTTAATGGCTATTGCAGAAAAAAGCTAACCATAAACAGCATAAAAATGACTTTCAATTCCATAAAGAATCTTTGGGATTATAACTTTAAGAGACTGACATTTGGTTGACAATTTGCGGTTGATTTTCATAGCAGAGATGTGTAAAATCGACGAACTTGTCCGCTTGCTGTGAAAAGTGTAAAGATATGTAGTTAAACACAGTGACCCAATCCGTCTGACAGTCCTGCTGAGCTTATATTTATTATGTACCATAGCACTTCCCTAGCGTCTTTGATATCTACCTAACAGCGACATCTCTGACTAACTGCTGCTGTTGGGTAAACTCAAAGTGTCATTTTCTTTAGTCAACTTAGAGCTCCTGCTGGTAAGATACTTGATTTCTGATTTTCATTCAACTCGTCAAGTAGCATTACTATCTTACCAACAGGAGCTTTAGTCTTGTCGAGTGATTGTCGGTAAGTGAAAACCCATTTTTATTCAGTAGCCTCGGGTCAAGATGGTCAACCATGTGTCACGGTGTGAGCAGGCCTACACATTTCACCGGCTTTCACATCAGCCGAAAAGCAAACACCAGTTCATGTAAACGATTTGTCCTCCTCCGTGGGTGAAACTCTATTAGTCACTGATATCATTTGGCTCGGAGGGGGGAAAAAAAACTTGCCACAAACACATTTTGTATGAAAATGAAACATCATAAAATCGTGAGAGCTGATGTAACCGCGCTTACCGCCGGAGCAATTTCAGGAGCACAAACATGTACCGTATTGATCCACTGCGCTCGTTTGTAGCCGCATGCAGACTAATCTGATAGCCATCGCTGTTTTGGTAACAGAAGACGGAAACGAAACGTAACACCTTTTGAGAAACACAGATAGACAGAGAGAGAGAGAGAGCGACTACAATAGTTATATTGAGATAAATATGAATCCTCTCCACTGAAACAACAGACAATGCAACAATTAGTCTAAGCCCGGTCTGGGATTTGTGTGTGTGTGTGTGTGTCTGTGCTTTTGCTTGTTGCCAGCTAAATGCCTAAATTGTAACCGTATGTGCAGTGTGTGTGTGTGTGCGTGTGTCAGTTACCCCAGTGTGCGTAAGTGGATTAGAAACAATGAGCGCTCTGTGATGAAAAGACAATAGACTTGCATTCCCTCTGCATCCCTACATTGCTCCCTCTCTCTTTTTGTTCCTCTCTTTCTTTCTCTCTCCCTCTCTCTCTCTGTGTCAGTCCGTCCGTCCGTCCATCAGATTGCTTCTGTTTATTAGATTACTGATATCTATTGACCTATCTCTGTCCAATTCTGTCTAATTTTCTGTATAACTCCCATATGAACATAACCAGATAAACCTTGGTGTGTATATGTATGTGTGTGTGTGTGTGTGTGTGTGTGTGTGTGTGTGTCTGTGTGTGCATATTTGTGTGTGCATGAGAGAAAAAAAAAACAGAAAGACGGAGCAGTCCAGTGGTTATTAATCAGTAATTAGTGCTCTGCGATGTGTTGAGGATTAATTTAGTGACTCTTCTCCCTCCCATCTGCTGTCTGCACACACACACACATGCACAGAAGCACGCACACACACACACACACGCGCGCAAACAATTTTAAACAGAGTAAGAAAATAAGGCCAATACAGACACATACACACACACACATACACACACACATGCTCATGCTCACAAAGCCCCTCTATCTTTTGGTAATAGTCTTGTCTGATTCCACGGTGTGTTCCGCTGATCTCTGATCAGTCTGGTCCAGCTGGATTCAGCCTCCCCGCGGCTGCATAACAGAGTCGTCCTAAACTCTTTCTCAGACGATAAGCGGCGCGTCGCCTGCAGACCCACGCAGCCTCTCCGTGAAATCCTCATTTCTCTGTGGGAACACCGAGAGGAGGAAGAAGGAGCGGAGTTTCATCTCGGCCTGCATTTGCAGGCGCTAACAAGGCAATAACACATCGCCATCATATCACAATCATTATTTTGGGTTAAGATGTTATGTCAAAATGATTGAGCCGTGTTTACTTTGATAATTGTGTTCAATTAATTGCAAAGACGCAAGACAAATGTGAGGAAATAATAAACTTCACGAGTTTATGGCTTCCAAACTTTTTCCTAGTTTAAATGAGCTTTTTGTTCTGTTTTTTGTACCTTTTACAGTCTTCAAGGTCATATTGATGATATTTTTATGTAGACAAATCTTTATTTTTTTTTAAATAATCTACAAATCTACAAAATCTACAGCGCTTGTAGAAAGGTGCAGAATAAAAACACATTCCTATTGCTGCTAATCAATCATTTAAAAACATTTGTCAGGTCCAAAATGATTGTTTCGTTTATCTCTATGCAAGAACTCTGCTGGCTGGTTCCATCTTCTAACACATTTCTTCAGCCAATTGTATAACTCTGTCACGCACCCAGCATACTGCACTGCATTAACGTTAGCTAGCTAGTGATAGCAACGTAAACCAAGCCCAGAGGAAGAGGACCAAGATTTGAGGCCAGTTTTCACAGCTTTCCCTGTTCTGGTGCCGAAACTGTTGCCAGGACTGCCTCTTTCTGAAGTTCTCTGTCCTGATTGGATAAAGTGAGCAGGGATACCAGAAAATGTCTTTTTTCTTCTACTTCATGAGCCATAACAGTGATGAATTCTGGAATATTATATCAAACTGGTCCATAATGTTAGGTTTTTTCTTCATCAATGTATGAGTTTCTTCATATATTCACAAATGTTACACTATATTGTACGCTACAATATAGTCACTGCATGTGTGCGACAGAATGTACAGACCAGCACAAAGACCTGCACTTCTTTGAACAGTGGCATGGTGCACGTCAAAAGACAGCCACACACAGTGAGAGTTATCTACCTGCCAGAAGGATCAGGGCTGCCTGGCAATTGGTCAAGTGTCAACGTTGTGCGCACACGGCCTCAGTGTGCCTCGCCTGCGGTTTCACAGCGGCTTCCGTGAGACGGAGCCCTCTTTCCCGCTCTGCCTGCAGGGCTGCCCACGGCTCTGCGCTCACCTATTCACCGTTAAATGACTGGCTTTTCAGCGGCCGCTGTAGCTCACAATGTGAAGCGGCCTCAAAGGAGGCGAGGCAGCGCCGGACGCCGGGACGCTGAATTTGCCTTTTGACCGCTGCGCTAAAAGCACAGCTCTGACACATGAATGAGTTCGAGTGTTTGCTGTGGACAAGATGCAGCCGTTCAATATGACGTGCCGTGATTACACAGTTCAGCTGAGAGTGAAGAGAAGCTCAGAGTAAAGCAAGGAAAAAAAAGTCTTATTTCGACAGCAAGATTTTGCACACACAAAACTGTGAGTTATATCAATGCCAGAGCTTCCCCTGGAGGAGTCGCATGTTAATTGCCTTGCTCAAGGGCACCTCAACAGCGTATTTACAGCCAGCAGACAGTGTTCCAACGTTCACCCGCTTCATGTATTATCCTCTCCACAAAAGAGTGCCGGAGTGAGGCGTTGCTCTTTGTAATGAGAGCTTCTCCGGAGTAATGAAACTTGTCTGGAACAAAGAGAGCGGTTCTAATATCAAACTGTGTCCTATTACCATAATAACTGACCTTTCTATTGACTGAGAAGGGGGACATAGCCTCAGCCGTGGCCCAATCCCAACCTATCGTCTCGATAACAACCTGGAATTAATGCCCGGCATAATGGTTGCAAGCAGGCGAGGGAGGGAGAGAGAAGGTGGCGGGGGCGGCGTGGGTGGTGGAAGACATGTCTGTGGAAGACAGAAAAAAAAAAAAAAACATACAACAAAAGGAAAAAAAAGGGAGAGACGGGAGAGGAAGACGAGCGCAGAGATGTTCCAACAAAAGGTCTCATGTTGAGAAACACTCGTTCTCCCTCACTTTCTCCCTTTCCCCCTCATTATTCCTCCACAGGACGGAGCAGGGGGGGAGGTGGTGGTGGGGGGGAGATGACATTTTCATTTGTTCTTTTAAGGGCTCCTTATTATCACCTTTCAAGAGAAAGCCCTCTCTTTCTCCATCTCTCTCTCTTTCTCTCTCTCTCTCCCTCCGTCTCTTTCTTTTTTGCCTCCCGCTCCCCCACAATGGATTCAAATAGAAGTTTCTACACTCTCCCTCTCCCCTCCCGTCCCCGGTGTCTCTCGACCCCCTCGCTCGGTCTCTCTCTCCATTCTGCAGTATAATTGCATGGCTGATTAATTATAAGGGAATCAGTAAGAGTGAAAAGAGGAGTTGGCATTTCAGTCTACATGGAGGAAGGAGGGCTGCACCTACACACACACGCACGCACACACACACGCACACACACACACGCACACACACACACACACACACACACGCACACAAAACCAACAACAGGTTTTTGCCTCTGCATTGTCTTGTGAGCAGATTTTTGTCTCCCTACCTACATGCGGCACACACAAACACTCTCGACCGTCTCACACACACATTTCAGTTTACTTAACATTCTCACTTATGTGGGTTTTAAAGGGTGGT
Source organism: Diplodus puntazzo (assembly GCA_963678695.2). NCBI lineage: Eukaryota > Metazoa > Chordata > Actinopteri > Spariformes > Sparidae > Diplodus > Diplodus puntazzo. The sequence goes on from OZ023172.1 coordinate 13,631,765, forward strand.
AGAATGATTTTACACACACACAATATAATCTCTGAACCGCTGCCTTTTGGTCTTAAGCAGTTACAAAACCAACACCTTTAGTATGTTGTGAACCACATGGGAGACTTGCCTTCTCGGCAAAATGATCTGACTTTGTTGCCACTATCGCAGTCGGAAAAATGTTCTGATATCCAGAAGTTTGACACTTATTGTAACGCATTCCGGCCAGACAATCGCTGAAGTGTGCCGACGCAAGGGATATTAAGAAAGCCAAAAAATGGGATTAGAGACTAATGCACACCAGTCGCAATAAAATGAGTCGTACAAAATAATAAAAGAAAGAGAAGAAGATAAATACAAGCAATAAAATGATGGAAAGATCGAATAAAAATAGATGAAAATCTAGATAAAGTATAGATCAAAAGGAGTAAGGGGTTATTCTAAAACAAATACCCAGACTGAAAAGATGTTTAGTTTATGTTTAAAAGTATCACTATTTCCATCAACTCAGTACTAAGTGACAATTTAACCTTCCTTCCATCAATTTAGACCATTAGATGCACAATCTTCACTCTGCTAGAAGAGCAACAAAATAAAAGCCCTGGATATTAAAAGGCACTAACAAAATAAAAGCCTACAGGAAGTGGTTACCTTCTCTGGTCCCGTTAAGGTACATGTCCACGCTTCCTGGCTTTGCAGGCTGTGAACACGCGACACTCTCTGCCAACCTCGCAAAGCCTCCAACAGCGGCCTCTCCTCCTCCTCACATGAGAGTCACGCGTGATCTGAGCGCGATACCACACTTACTGTAGAAATGTTGACACGACATGTATGAAATGTACAAATGTAACGTGGTTTACAGGTGACACGCAACGCAAACATTTTATTCTGGCAAAGGAGTTGTCGGAGAGCATCTCAAACCTGAGCCGGGATCGTTTAATGTTCAATTACATCTAAACTTTCAACTGAAAGGAAGCCTGTCAGGTGAAAAGTGCCACATTACCTCATCATAAAAGCCGCACGATTACCTTCCCTGTGATGTTTAACACCCACTGAACACTGTGGGTTGCGAGGGAAAAGTTCAAACTCGGCTCATTTTCAGTGGGACGTGAGTTAATTGCCGCACAACTCATTCCAGTATAGGCACCATGAAAAAAAGGAAAGCATGCAATGAACTGCAAATGATGGGTGAGACTCAGCTGGGGGAGCGTCACCCAAACTGACAGGGAAAAACAGTGATGCAAGAAGTTTCTTGAAAGTCCTGGGAAGACGCTTTCAGAGAAGTGTCTCTGGATTCCTCCTTTCTCAATTAAAAAAATCGTCAAAAAGCATCATGTACTGAACCCTGACACAACGCTTGCCTCGCGTTGGACATGGCATTGTGGGATGCATTTGTCTCCAGTCAGATCAATCTTAAAAACGCAGTTTACATGTAAAAACAACACTAATATTTTCGGGTTGTTTTCATGAGTTCTCCAACCAAGCTCAGCGAGCAACAATAGGAGAACATCAGTTGTTTTTTGTCTGGCTACCAACCTGCTGCACCGACACTTTGATCATCCTTCCTTATTTTATGCTCGCACAATTGTCTGAAACATGAATATAGTTTAACGACAAGAGCTGTATTGTGTGATCAGCTGCAGTGCCAATCAAAATGTGCATCCACTGAGAAAAATTTGAATCTTCAAGACGACTTCTATAAAAGCAGCCATCTGTATTTAGGCAGGCGTACATAATGGCTTGTTGTTGTTTTTTTGTTTTTTTTAACAACCTTCATGTATTCAACCCAAGGCTTTCTTTTAAGATTTGTTTACTCTTGGAGGCATCCTTTGGTTGGGAAAAATGCAAGTTTAGCATGGACAGAGGGCCAAAAAGCAGAGAGGAGACGATGCGAGAGCGAATTTAGCCGGTTCACTGTGGACATTAAGTCTCGGTCTCTGCAGTCGGCTCTCTCATGAATATTCATAAACAGGTCCTGGACAGTTGGCAGGCTGTCATGAGCTCTGCTCCATTTGCCAAGCCAGTCATCAAAACCAAAACTTAATGATCAGAGCATTGCATTAGTGGTGCTCAGCCTGTACGAGGAGTGTCATTCTGTCAACCAAGGACTCGTCCACGTTCTGTCAGAAGCGATGCTCTCGGACAAATCCTTCATTCACTTTGGTGAGATTATCTTATGTGACCAAGATGTAATCATATCGTCTTAAAGGCTGTGATGGCGGGATGTCATTTTTTACTGATTCCTTTGTAAATATATGTGTAATTTATGTTTTTGCACTTTAGATACCTCCATACATTTAATATGAGATACTTTAAGACTTCCCCTCAAGCACTATTTTCATGGGTGACCTTTTACCGATGAAATATTTTATGTAACACAATATCTTTACTTTGACTCAAGTATGACTTTTGGGTTTGTTTTTTACAAGTTCACCCAAAAATTGAAATTTCAGGCATCATCCAGCCCCCCTCATGTCAATGGAAAGTCGGGGAAAGTTTCGTGGTCCTCTAAACATTTCTGGAGCTTCACAGCGCGTCAGTATTGCGGCATTCTCATGAAAAAATGATGAGACCAAAAACTAACTGAAAAATAAACAAATACAGCTAGTTGGACGTAATCCAAGTCTCTGGGAGCCCAGAGATCCCAAATTGATTTGAAAGTAAGTAATTACTGGCTCGTGCACCCTCCTCAGATGTGGCATGAGCTAATGCTTTTAGCTTAGCAGCTAAAGTAAAAATTTTGGCTTTAAAAAGCGTGTAATTAACACGTTTCAAATTAACTTTGGATCTCAGGGCTTCCAGACACTCGCCATTTTGTTTCCGTTTATTTCCAGTTGCATTTTTTGTGTTTTAAAACAAGTCCCTTCCTTCTTCTGTTGTTTAGGAGAATGCTGCAAATCAAGTTTTGCTGTGAAGCTCCAGAAATATTACGCAACTTCACGAGGCTTGTTTTGCAGCTTCCTTCCTTCCTGCTTTTTGGAATGTCGCCAACTCTCACAGCCGATACAGTCAAATACATCGAAACTGAGTTTTCTGCCGTCCTAGAGCAGCTGATAAAAATCCAAAGCAGAAGTTCGAGGGTGGTAAACCGGCCGTGTATGAGGAGGCCTGCGTGGCTAGGATGGGAATCTCTGAGCTCGGGATGACTGTGTACCCCACAGGGGTGCTTTACCTCTTAGCTTTGCCTCTCCAAGTGGATCAATTCCAGGGGATTGATGGAGTCTTTTGCTGCAGATTGATGTCGTCTGTGTTATTGCAGAGCTTGGATTCTGGGGAGCGTCTAAATCCCCCCCACTCCCTTCTATCTCTCTGTTCCAGTTTGTGGTTGTGCCTCGAAATCAGCAGCTTTAACAGAATAATTTTGGGTACAGATTGCAAACAATTCTATGACTCATCACTGGGTCAAAACCAACTTGTACCGCTCGCTCTATTTGTTTTCTATTTTTTCTTTCTCCCGGATTTCTCGATCCTTTCTGTGCCATCATTTCAGATCTGTTTGTTTGTGGTTGTTTTAAATGCAGAGAAATCCCCACAATGTAGTAAACGTTTACTACATTGTGTGCTACAATCCCCTGTATGTACTTTACATTAATACCTTAATAGTGTGTCTCCTCTTGTATTTTTTAAGGTGTGTGTGTGTGTGTGTGTGTGTGTGCGCACACACACACACGCCCCCTGATGTGATTTTATCAGACACCAATAAGAGCAAATCTCATTAACATCAAACTCCTTTAGCGCTAATCAGGTTACCGAGCAACCGGCCAGCCAATGGCAGCTACTAATGCCATTAAGTCAAGCCATGATTGGATTGGGCTCTTATTTCAACTTCCTGAAGGCTGCCAGCGTTTCAATCAATAAACACAAGCGCGGTGATGTCACAGTCCGTTAGAACAGCGAGGCGGTGATGTCACAGCTCATTAAGGCTGTAAAGACGGCGGAGGGGATGAGCGGAGTGGATTGAAGTGTTTTGTCGGAACTCCGCCTACACTCCTGAAGCATGTGTGAGGCTGCTATATGAGGAATAGTGCAAAGAGACACAAAGGTGGCACATCTTTCAGGATAATTACACGGTTTGGCAACGTGAAGGAACGTGCATGATTGGAAGGAAAAA